>JAUELI010140648.1:0-12976 GCA_031471325.1 Catablema vesicarium
TTTGCAATGCAACACTTCATTTCCAAACAACTCTACATAATTAACCATAACTCTATGTTTATTTTTATTTACCTTAAGCAATTTTTTCAGTCAGAGTTCAAAATAACTGTAAATACCAATGTGGAGAAGAGATTTTCAAAATTCACTTCTCCACTAAGCTTATTCTTCCTTATTTTGACACTTCTTGGTATCTATGAATAACCTAATTTTAAGCAACAAACCCTTTTTCAGCTTGACTTATTATTCTTTTCAGACAACCATCACACATCCCATGGCCGCATTCTAACTGCACAGCATCTTTCATTAATTTTGAACAAATTTGACAGAAAAAGTCATCGAACGTATCACCAACAATCTCATAATTGTATCCTTCATCAGACATAGTCGCTCCCATTAAAGCTTACAGAGTTTTCTTTTCTACTATTTCTGAATATATATATAGTTATGAAAAAATTAATCGAAAACATAAGAATTAAAACTTTCGGTGGAAGATGAAGAAACGAACAAAAATTACGATTATTCAGAAATATTTTGGATAAGTGGTTTGAATAAAGTTATAATTTTATACAATTTCAATACTGTTGAAGTGAGATCCCTAATGACATCCTTGCTTTTCTCTATTTTAGTAAAATGAATAATAATTATAAGTAATCGCATGGTGCAAAATGCAACTAATGAGTAATTTGTATGAGCAATTTCTGTCCAGAAAATTTTGTCACCACTATTATGTTGGCTGGAAAAAGTCCTGAGTAATTAATTAATAAAATTTGAAAAACTTCATTGTGTAAACATAATAAAAAAATAAAAGAATCGAATGGTGCCATAAACAGGAAAAAACTAATATTATTATAACTCAGGACTTCTTCCAGCCAAGATATTCAAACATTAAAAAAAAGGTTCAATGTACAAAAGTATTTTTGACTAGTAAAGAGTGCAATTAATTGCACTCTTTAATAGAGTGTGGTTTTGTACAAAACTATCAAGTGTGTGAATATAGGGAAAATAAAGAATTAAGAATGCAAATTACTTGAAAATCTGGAAACACAGATTAAAATTTCTTATTGGAATTGTCTAATATACATGAGTACATTATGGATGACTAAATAGAACACTACTATCATGTCGAACAATGGTTTATGGCTTATTGCCTTGGGCAGATCAAGAAAGATAAGTAAGTAATTCTTCTAACCAATTTAAAATTCCAAAGAGCTAACACAAAATTAGGTTACCAGGCGACTTTTACATTATTTTCACAATTTTTCAGTGTTTTCTTATTTATTATCGGAGAAAAATACCTTACAATACCATAAGATAAGAAAGTCATGTAGGAGAAAATACTGTGGAAGAAAAAAATGCAGAATTTGCCCTAAATTTACATTATTTAGGTTCTACTCATGTTTCCAGATTTTCAAGCAATTGGCATTCTTAATTCTTTAGTCTTTTCATTATTATTTATTTTACTAAAATAGAGAAAAGCAAGGCTGTCACTAGGGATCTCCCTTCAACAGTATTGATATTGTATAAAATTATATTTTAATTATAATAACTTTATTCAAACCACTTATTCAAAATATTTCTAGATAATCGCAATTTTTCTTTGTCTCTTCATTTATCTTCCTGACTCACTTATTTAAAGAAACACAAAAAGCAATGTCCACTTTAGGTATCATTCTTGTCTAAATGTCAAAATTATCAAGTTTTACCTCCTTGAGAATGATATTTTGGTAAATTCATTCAGTATTGTGATATTTTTTACAAAGATAGAATTTATTAAAATTACAAAAACAGGGTACACTTTGAAAAAACTCAGATTCGCATTCTTCAATTCTGAAAATTGTGCTTTCTGGAAGATAAAACTTGGATTCTATAATTCTGGATTTTTTTTCAAACATTATTTTCTTCTCGATAGACCATAGGCTTTTTTGAAAAAAAATAGCGATTTTTTGTTGTTGTTGTTCCAGGAAGCTCTTTCCAAATGCTACTGAATGGTGAAATTCATTTTTTCAAATTCACATTTTTATTGGAGAAAATTGGGGAAAATTAGTTATAAGATGGGGGTTTGAAAAAACATATTTTATGCAAGTCTCATTTGCATTATTTTTTTAACGTACCTAATTAGATGGAAAATATTAACAATAAAGATACCAGCTATTGTTATACAGATTTTTATTTGAAGATCAAATCTTTTGTTTTATTTCGTAAACTGTACCGAATTTATTTAAAATGTTAAAACACTCATATCTGGAGAAAAATATTTTCGTTATTTTTATACTAAATTAGCTCCTGTCTCATTCATCCTGTTGTGATGGTAACAACCTTACTGAGTACAGACAATTCACAGCTATAAATCGGTACCACATTTTTTGTTTAAACGTTTTCATTCAGAAATCAAACCCTCGTGAAGTTTGAAAAAAACATAAAAAAAAAATTTGAACAAAATTTCAAAGTATGAGGGTTTGAAACGAGTAAATAAAAAATTGTGATACAGTTTTTTAGATTAATGTGTGCTGAACACAGTGGTGTGCTTCGTTTCAGTGAATAAGTAATAGTTCTGAGACAGGAGCTTTTAATGCAAAAACGGTCAATTTTTATATTTTCTGTTTTTTCGTTCAACCTGGAAATTAAAAAAAAAATATCACATAAAACCTACTGTCTATCCTTAATGTAAAAACATAACACAAAACCCCAAAAACAGTTACAACTGGAAACATTATATACTGCAGCAACACTATTAAAACTCATATCATATTAATCAGTACAAATATTAAGTGAAATAATTAAAAGCTAAGACTACTAGTTACAATGGATATACTTCAAAATCTTACACATAACACCTGTGGTTACGACCTGTTTGATCAGCAGTTGTTGTTACAAGTAGTTATTTAAGATTTAGAGATATTGAACTAAAATAAAATACTAACGAATACTAAATACTTTGCTATGTCATTGCTATAAAAATTTGTGCATATGTTTATTAGAAAACATTTTCACATTTATCCAATTTAAAAAAACAGATTACAAATAAAAACAAATTATATCAGATTGATTTCTACTCAGATATCCTACTGCTATTCGTAGATAAAATAAAAATAAAAGACTACTTGCAAAGAATTACATTTCCACTGCAATAATTGCAGTAAGCATCAAACTTAGTATTAACAGCACGCAAATCCAATTCGTAGCAACTTCACAAGATAATGGTGCAATGAGAAAAATACAATGTTTTCTCTTGCACTTCATTATGGAAGTTATGGATAATTATAAATAGTAAATAAAAGTCTGTCATACTAACACTAAAAAGCCCAATTATTTATCAAGCTAAATGCCTAAAACAATTATTCTTGACATTTTTATTTTCAATTCCTCCACCAATTTGGGACCTATTTCCACCTCACTAACCATAAAATTAAATAAGAGTAGAAAAAATAAGTATATAATTTGTTACATTTATAATCCAATTAAAATAAAATCTAAAAAATGTCTTATATACAGTAAAATAATTCTAAAAAATATTTACATTTCATAGTCCTTTATACCTAATGTGGGGTGTATGCAGTAGTGTGTGATGGCCGTTAACATTTTTTCCAAATAAGTCCCCCAAAAAGTCCCCAAACAGATATAAAATAGAAGCCAAAAATTTTCAGTCCCAATGTTTTGCGGAATGAAATGTATTACAAAAACTCCCATGTACAATGGGATTATAGAATCAAAATAGGTATGCGTAAAGTGAAGAGCAACAAACAAAAAGAGAATTTGAAAAATGTCAGCTTTGAAGTAACTGTAAATACCAAATGTGGTGAAGAGATATTTAAGCATAGATAAGAATGGGAAGAGGTGCTGACATCAAATTCGCTCCACTAGGTAATTAGTTAGGTCTGAGTGAAAGCCTCTTTATTTACAAATGAAAGTTGAGTAAAAAATTATATCAATAATATGTGTTGAATTTTGAGATAATACAGTCAACAATAGAATAACAAAACACTTTTTGGTTTTGTTTCACAGTTTCACACCATAACCCGGTATTTTGATATTAATGAGGTCACAAATCCTGTTAAGACTAATTTTAGTACCTTGTTGTCTATAAAAAAATATTGATTTACAAATAATACTGAAATAAGGGAGATCAATCCTTTTATCTCTATTGATGGATCTCGTTTCAGATACAATCCTAGTCTTAATAATGTAAGTAGCAATTGAAAAATTGTCAACACTGTATATTTTACCATCTTCCAAAACACAATATTAAAACGGGTTTGGAAATTATTCTCTTAAATTGTAATAAATTCATTGTATGTTTCATTGTTCAATACTTCAAGTTTAGAAAAAGCAATGACAGTAACAACATCATTTTCTGCATTCAGAAGATCGTAGAGTTTATTATCATTCTCCTTTACTTCCTATTATCATTAAAATCTTTTATAATTTTCTTCACACATGGTAACTCTGTATTCACAACAGAGTTATTTTCTTCTTGGTTTTTCTTCTTGAATTCTTGAATTTCTCTTAATTCAGCATGTAAAATGTTATTTTCTTTTAGAGTTTTTTTCTTAAACTCTACAATTTCTTTTAATTCAGCATGTTGAGCGTAATTTTCTTTTGGGGCTTTTTCTTCAAGTTGTTGAATTTCTCTTAATTTGGAGCGCGCAGTGTTATTTTTTTCCTTAAGTTTCTCGTTGAATTTTTGAATTTCATTTAATTCAGCGTGTATATTGTAAGTTTGTTCCTGAATGTTCTTCTTGAATTCTTGAATTTCTTTTAATTTAATGTGAAGAGCATTATTTTCTTCTTGAGTTTTCTTCTTAAATTTTTGAATTTCTTTGAATTCAGCCTGTAGAGTGTTATTTCCTTCCAGGTTTTTTGTTTTGAATTCTCGAATTTCTTTTAATTCAGCATGTAGATTGTTATTTTGTTCCTGAGTTATCATCTGGAATTCTCGAATTTCTTTCAATTCTGTGTGAAGAGCATTATTTTCTCCTTGAGTTTTCTTCTTTGATTCTTGAACTTCTTTTAATTCAGCGCGAATAATGTTATTTTCGTCCTCTGTTTTCTTCTTGAATTCTTGAATTCCTTTTAATTCAGCATGCAGATTGTTATTTTGTTCCTGAGTTTTTTTCTCGAATTCTCGAATTTCTTTTAATTCAGTGTGAAGAGCATTGTTTTCTTCTTGAGTTTTCTTCTTCAATTCTTTAATTTCTATTAATTCAGCGTGTGGAGGGTTATTTTCTTCCAGAGTTTTTTTATTTAATTCTCGAATTTCTTTTAATTCAGCATGCAGATTGTTATTTTGTTCCTGAGTTATCATCTGGAATTCTCGAATTTCTTTTAATTCAGTGTGAAGAGCGTTATTTTCTTCTTGAGTTTTCTGTTTTGATTCTTTAATTTCTTTTAATTCAGCGCGAATAGTGTTATTTTCGTTCTCAGTTTTCTTCTTGAATTCTTGAATTCCTTTCAATTCAATGTGCAGAGTGCTATTTTCTTGTGGAGTTTTCTTCTTGAATTCTTGAATTTCTCTCAATTCAGGATGTAGATTGTTATTTTGTTCTTGAGTCTTCTTCATAAATTCTTGAATTTCTTTAAATTCAGTACGTAGAGTGTTATTTTCTTCCTCAGTTAATTTTTTGAATTCTTGAATTTCTCTCAAACCACCGTGAATAGTGTTATTTTCGTTCTCAGTTTTCTCCTTGAATTCTTGAATTTCTCTCAATTCAACATGTAGATTGTTATTTTGTTCTTCAGTCTTCTTCTTAAATTCTTGAATTTCTTTAAATTCAGCGTGTAGAATGTTATTTTCTTCCTGAGTTATTTTCTTGAATTCTCTAATTTCTTTTAATTCAATGTGAAGTGTGCTATTTTCTTCTTGAGTTTTCTTCTTGAATTCTAAAGTGTTATTTTCGTCTTTAATTTCTATTAATTTCATAACTGTATTCTGTAGTTGACGTTGAGTCTGCAGTAAATGAACTTGAGTAGATTCTTCTAAATGTTCACAATAGCAACTACGCATGAACTAAAAAATAAAATCAACAAAGGTTCATCAAATGATCTCTTTGTAAAATATAAAATTATACATTTACCGTTCACAAAAAATAATGTATTGATACTGATTAACAGTAATTACAGATAATGAAATTACTCCCAATACTTTAAATGCTTCTCAACATCAAAATGATAAGGTTACAATGGTTAAACAAATCAGTCTTGAAAATGGTTTCCAGTGATATGCAGGTTGATTTAGGGGCAGTTTTTGAAACTTCAAAATGTTTTTTTTTACAAAATATGGAAAGCAATTAAACAATGTGTCAGATTGTCTACTATATCCTTTCTTTATAACTAAAGTAAAGTATGGAATCCCTCGGAACCACCAAGAACCACCCAGAAACAACCTATATATGAACATAACTTTCATTATTTCCTACGTATATTATTGGCTATTAATGTTAGGGAGACTTGCTACAAAATAGTATAACTAAAGAATCCTTGCTTTTTATTGTTCGCACAACTAAAGGGGAATATTTCTCCTTTTCTTTTCGATTAAAAAGGTTGTTGTTGTTATTGTACAAATCAAAAGAGAAAAAAAGTTGTTAGTAACGAGCAAAATGATCTGACAGTAACGAGCGTAACGACTCGCCAGTAACTTGCATAACGACCCAGTAAAGATTGGAATGATCTAGTAACGAATATTTATACAGGATGTTTACTCAGTTACTAAAGGGAGGACAAATTAAAAATTAAATATTTGCATTAATTAACTTTAAGGCCCTTGTATGCTCAATTTGAGCACATTGACTAAATTGATTTTGGGTAATAATCAAAATGTTAATTGACGTCATAACTTAGGCCAATTTGGGGCCCAAAATTAAAAATGGTCTGATTTTGAGGAAACTTAGTACATTGACTAAACAAAGTATTCTGAATAAAAACATGGGACGTCATAACTCAGACTTTCAAGACACCTTCATTTCTTGCTGATTTTTTTTCATATTCTCTCCTATATTTTTTATAGTATTCTGAAGAAGACCTGGCTAATGGCAATTAGAATTTGACATTGGATCTGAATTGTCTAGTTTGGCACTAGTTTGGACCAAAAACAAAAATGATTTAGTTCTACAAAATTAGTAACCGATCTGAACCCAGACAAAACAGAGTAGATCTAGGTTTTTTGAATCCGTTCTATGCCATTTTTTTGGGGGGTCTAAATTGGCCTAAACTATGAGGTCCCTCGTAAAATGACAAACTTCATTTGCCTCATCTTAAAAATTTAATTAGTACCATCTTATTCAGTATAATTAATTTAGTCAATCTGGCACAGATTTTCATTAAGAACAGAGCAATTTTTATTTTTAGGCTTAATTTAGGCAAAACGGGGCCTTGAAGTTGACAGGTGTCAAAATTGATGAGTAAATTTAATTTTTAACTGATCTTTACTGGGTTATTCGACTCGTTACTAGGTCAATCATTCTGATTGTTACTACTTTTAATAAAGACAAACGAAAATAAATTAAAATCCCTGTGCTCTCCTTTAGCCTCATTCTAATGTGTAAGCTAAAGCCAATTTCGTTCCCAGGGCTTCTTTTCGCTTGATGTTTGAAGGAGAGAGAAGAAGTCCTGGGAATAAGGTTGGGCTGAAGCGAGTGTGGATTTTCCATAGATAAACCAAAGAAATCTGCTGAATTTGACATATGACTATTTATAAAGAGAGCATACAGTGTACATTATCCAGGAGACCCAGTTTGTTCTGTTCTGATTTTGACATTCACATTCCAGAAAAATAAACCAAAAAAAATAGAGAGGAGAAGAAAAAGGAAGAGATATTTTCTATAGTTTCTATGGTCTTGGTGATTCTTGCTGGTTCTGGATGATTTTGGTTGGTTCTAGGAGATTTCCTATTTTACTACCACCGAATACAGTTAATATCCACACTTTAATCTTTCAGGGTGATGATTTTTGGAAGAGTTTGATTATTTTAATGTTTTCATTTGACTTCTATACGAGGGTACTTCATAATACTGTAAGCAACTTGCTAAGTGATAATGGACTGGAGATGATATGATAAATAAATAAATTGACTCTACAACGTTATATAATAAAATACTTTAATACTTTATTTACTACTTAACAAAATTATATTAAAATATGGTGAAATTTACTATATCAACTTTGAATCGGTTAAAACTCCTATTTTAGATACTCTTTGGCAGATTTATTACTGGAACCACTACTTAATATCTAAAAAGCTGGTGCATATTTTTTATGTCATTCATGTCAATTTTTATGTGTAAGGACAAATTTCCTGATGAAAGCCAGTGTAACCTTTGTTACTTGATGTATTCCAGTTGACATCGTGCCAAAATCCAATACGTTTTTATAGCATTCGTTTAAGGTTTACATAATTGGAGAAATATTTTGTTCTAACTGATCCAAAGTATTTTGTGAACTTCAAACAGCATGATGATAAAATAAATAAATAAAACCTAAATACTGTTAAGCAACAATAGTACTACGTGAGTTTATAGTACTTTTTAAAACGTAAAAAAGATCAGAAGAAATAAAACGAAAGAAAATTACCATTGCAGTACAGCCAACATCATAAAAATCACACTGAATCATTTCAGAAGGACACTCTTCCAAATGTTGGTTATGCTATAGAAATAAAAAATATAATCAAGAAAGGAGGAACGTTCGCCTTGTACGTTTATATCAATCATCAAAATAATTCTTATACAATTTACATTCATATTAAATGGAAATTGGGTTGAAATCATTTAAAATACATTTAAAAGTATTGTTGACTTTTCGAAAAAGCATTTTCTTCAAAACAACAGGGTATTTGTTAAAAACGAAGGGATACAATACTCCCTCTATTAGTTTTAAACTTCTTTTAAAAGAACTGCTCAGGATGTAAATCTCAACCATAAATATGGTTAAATTTCAACGTAGCCATCAATAACTTTATCACACTGAAAAATCTATAACATGGTTTGAAATAACAGTAAATATCAAATGTGGAGGAGAGATATTTGAGGATTCTTAATGCTCGAATAGCTCTCCTCCACAGTGATTATTCATCGTTATTTCAAACAATGTATCATCAGTACTATGATTATGTTGACAACAACGGAAGTATGAAATTTGATCAATTTTATTTAAAAATAATGGTAAAAAAACAAAAACCAGGATTGTTGCAATAACGACCTGAAGATTGCATTTGTATTGCTGTGCTAATTTTTAAATAATTTGATTTGGACATTGTGTTTACAATGCAACAAATATCTTTGATCGAATGTTTCTATGAAATATTTCACAAATAGTATTTACTTAGTAGTGTTAAAAAGGAAGTAAGCACAAAAATATTATTCTGATTTTATAATATTGTTTATTAGAGCTTCAAAAATGCAAACGGATTCTTTTTATATTATTGAAAAAGCTTTTTTCGTTCTCTAGATATTTGAGTTAAAGTTAGAAATGGTAAACCATGGCGCAAAATAGGGTGCAGTGCAAAGCCAGGTTTGCTCAAACAATTATGGTGACATGACTAGAATGCTTATAACTTAGGATACTTGTATGATTGGATGTTTAATTTTTGTCAAGGTGGTCTTGACAGACTTTAATAAAAATAATAATAATTGAAAGAGTTCATTATTTTAAATTTCTATTTCCTTCCAGGTTATTTAAACTGACGATTTTCAACAGAAAAAGTTTTACTGGAGTTATTACAAAATTATCTTCTACTTTTTACAAAAACTTAATAATAATTAATGATAAATTGACAACTGATATACCTGTTTACGTATAAGATGCGCTGGACAACCATTTGGGCAACTGATGGGATATTCAATACACAATTTATAATGTTCCTAGAAGTGTATTAAAATTGGAATCACAAAAACGTTCATTAAGCAAATCCTACCCAATAATAATTCTATAAGGAATTAAAATTTACTAAACTGAATTAACCCAATTATGGTAGCACAGACCCTTCTGTATTTAAATTATATGACTACAAATTTATCAAAAAATTAGCACTTTTTAATTCCAATTTTGATGAAATTTCACACTAAGACAGTAGAAAGGTTATTTTGAATGACTGTAATTTTTTGGGAAGAAAAAAAAAAGGAAAATTAATTAACCTTTTTGTTTTTTAAAAACACATAAAATTGCATGAAGAGAGTTCAACTTGTAGAATAAACCAATTAAAATAGTTGTGTAACACATTTTTGTGAAACTTTCTCACCTTTCGTAGAACCGCTTTGTTGTTTGTTTACATGGTGGTGAATTTTAAATAAGAATTTCAGATTTGCTTTAAGAGTAGTATTAATCCTACAAATAAAAGCAATACCAAAAACTACAATTATAATTATTACAACACAATTATTCTTAGTTATATTTTGCTTACATCCAAGTTTTGAAATTGTAACTTCTCATTGCAACATTCACAAGAAGACATTCGAAAACCACATGCCAATACATGTTGATCTAACATATAACGCTTCATTTCATCGCTGCAACCATTATTAGTACAATTTACTTCTTTAAACTTGCATGTTTTTGATAAATGATCCTAACAAAACATAAACAACTTTTCATTTTATTATCAAGTGCTAAACATTTAGACTCGTAAATCTGCTATAAGATCATTTACATGAAAAATTTGTAACAAACATAACAAGTATTTCAAACAAAATATTACCTTTTTTGTGCAGATTAATTTTCGAGTATTTTGCGTAGTTTCAAATTTTTCGTTAATATCAATCCAGGCAAAAATCCCAAAACCTGGCAATGCGCAGATTTGAATCTCAGGGATCATCTGCTTGAGACAGATATAAGACTGGAATGCATTTGACCAGTTTGTACAGTAGTCTTTTTTAACGTAATAAGACCTTCACAAAATTTAGTTCCTGCAAAAGTTTTCAGTACATATATTAATCCTCCCAAAAATGTGAATTTTAGGTTGACGTTGTGAATAAAGAATGATTAATACAGCATTGTTCAAAGAAAGTTTTTCTCTTTAACGTACATGTTATAAATTAACCGCACTTCCTAACAGAGAAATTTTAAGAGTATAACTTATCGACCAGCTTTTGCTGATCAATGAGAAGAAAAATTTGCTGACGAACATGCATAAGAAAAAAGTTTCAATCCCAAGGTTACTTTGAACGCTGTTTATAATTTTTTGCAAGATCGCCCTCAACACTGGACAATTTATCTATATTAGTTTGAGGTGTTAACCTGGTCAGCAGAACGCCAAATTTATGTATAAAAGTGTATACTTACTTATATTCATTAGTACATACGAGGAGAAAAATTTACGATAAAGTGTTAAACAAGAATTTCAAAGAAATATTGCTATTATTTTTACGTTACTTATGGATTTTTAATTTATTTTGAATGCTGGATCAAATAAGAACTATTTTTAATGAGTAATAATATTGGTAATTACATATAGGATCGGAAGAATTATGCTCTAAAGGTACACATATAGAAAACATATTTTTGTGCAAAGTTTGGTTGGCATCATATTTCTCTACAAAGTTTATATAAAGTTATATCAGCTTTGACAGAGCAAGCGATATTTGTTTTGAATTTTTTATCACTGCATTTATGGGTGAATAGGTATTATTCTAGATAAATATCCGCACACCATCAGACAGCAGCATTGTGGTAATTTCATCTGAATGTATACTACATACAGTATACAGGGATAGTTTGATAAAATGCCCCTCTCTTTTGAACGCACCAACTCTCAAAAGTGGCATTTAACAACAGCAATGCTCATGCAGTCGCCTCAAAATAGGAATAAAAACTTAATTGTTTCAGAATTTCATTTTAAATTCAGAACTTAAATCGAGCTAATTCCATTTTGAAAAGATGATATCTCTGACACTGCACCATCCCCTAACATTGCCGATAAAGATGACACAGAAAAATAATTAACATTGTTAATAGAATAATCCCCAGAAACTCTTTTAAAAATTTTTAAGGGGATGCTGGAAAGAGAGCGGCATTCATTAAAAGATATAACAATGTCATATTGTTATTAGTCAGAAAAAGAAAAGAGAAACAAAAAATATAGTAGTAGAAAAGGTGTTGAATTTAACATACCTCCATAGAACCAATTTGTCCAATCCAATCACATTGGTCAGTTGCATATTTACATTTCACTTTTACAGTGAAAATAATACGATTTAACATTTTGTTATCAACAACCTAGACAAAGAATTGAAAGAAAATCGATTGAAAACTAGTATAAAATGTTAATGATAAAATATAATAAAATATAAGGGATTCTTGGATGTTAACAGATATTAATAAAAAACATTTATCTCTTGTTATGCCTTTTCCAAAATATAAGTATCAACTATAATTGGGGTACTTTAGAAATAGTACCGGAGAATTAAAAACAACAAAAAAGTCAAATCTTGCTTCTCTGCATTAATAAAACGAGTCAACACTTTTTTTTTACCGCAATGAAATAGAGTTGCGTGACCAAGTTGGGCCAGCAAACTGTAAAAGTTTCCCACACTGCAGCCATACATTTGAATCCTTGTTTGCTGTGCGATTCGATGGCTTGTTCGCTTGTTTGTTAGATTGTTCTTACTCACAGTGGTTTGTGCAGATTCCAATGCGAGGTGGAGATTATAATTTGTTTAATCAGCAAGTTCTTAGAAAAACAAGACATTATAAACATGGCAGTGAATTTGTAAGGTAACTACGTTGCCAGAAATTCGAAAAAAAGCTTTACAAACAAGAAGATTTAGATAATTAAACGTAAGTTTTAATATTTTTATTCGTAACAAGGACATTCGACTGTGTTTCTTGTTTTTCTAACAACTCTATTATGCTAGAGAGTGGGATAGCTCAATTTAATTTTTATTTGTATAGGTAATTCAGTCTTTTCGGTATCCTTTTTCATCCAAAAATCTCTTTAAAAGAAATAATGGGTTGCGTAGAGTTTTCCAAAACAATTTTGAAACAATTTTAT
>JAUELI010140758.1:0-12968 GCA_031471325.1 Catablema vesicarium
ATCAAGTTACTTCCACCATACTAATATTTCCTTCTGGTTTTGAGGAAGGGTTAAATTTTAGTATGGTATCCAGACTAAGTTATTATGGGATCTGCAATAACTTTCGTAACAGCAATATAGTCAAGTCAACTATAATGTTTCACGGATTAGTCTACGTAATTTCTGCACAGGTTACTTTATACATGTTATTTATTAAGTTAACAAAATGACGCATAAACAAAAAATACCTATGCGAGACAACTTTTCATAAAATCAACTCAGGCTTTAAGCTGAAGCGAATTTCCCAAGACCGAGAAGTAAGATATTAATTTTTAAATTGGCAAAAACAACCAAGTTATTGGAGAACAATGAAAATTTTTGCAGATGCGGATGCGGGGTCTAGCTATATCGAAGTATTGCGTGTATCACGTGAGAACTCTTTAAAATCTTCTTCACTCTCAAGTTGCTTTGGCCATTTTTTTGGGGCTCATTTTAATAAATTGCTGCTGTGATAGTTTCCTTACGCTGTTGTTTTAACTCATGCTTCCTTGCAAATTTTTTTCAAAGACGTTTATTTTTTGTCTACTTTAAAATATTCTAATTGAAGAAATACTGTTTCTATACATGATCACTTTATAAATAATATTTTTATAGTTTTTCAAGTAGATGCCTGTTTTTACGTTTAGACAACTCTATGAATTTTGTAGAGCAGTATCTATTGTTCAAGTAGTCTCAGTGTGAAAAAAGCTAATTTCAAAATATTTGGACATTAGAAGCTAGCGTTTTTGTAGATATTTAAACCCAAGATATGAAAAAATTGTAAAATCGGATAAAACTGGACTGCTAAAAAATAAAAGTTGGGTAATGGGTTTTGCTTAAAGTTATAATAAACTAACAGAAAAAAATATTAAAAATGATGCAGAAATGCATACTAATTATTTTCTGTTTTTAAAATCTTAAAAACTAAAATCGCAAAAGAAAAAGAAATAACAAACTTTACTTATGTTTTTCCACATGTTGTAAATAAATTTCAGTGCGTAAAAATGTTTCGCCACAAATTTGACACTCATTCATCGAAGGTGGAGCGTCACCACTGTCATTTTCAACCGGCATATTTCCCATAGCACGAGCTCCACCTTGGTGAACATTATCCATATGTGTTCGAATATCATTAAACGTACTGAACATTTCATCGCATGATGAGCAGTGGTAATTTCGCTGTACCGAAGAATGGGTCTTTTCGTGTTGTATAAGTTCTTCTCCCTTTTTCATAGTTTTATTACAGATTTTGCATGTCAACTTTGGAATGGATAATTCTGTAGAATGCGTCAATTTGTGTTTTTGATAATTTGCTAATGTAGAAAAGGCTTCGTTACATTCACTACATGCAAAGGATTGTGATTTGTGAGTAGAATTGTGCACATTCAACGTTTCACTGCATTTAAAATAAAAACTACATGTGGTACATTGAAATTCTGTTTCATCTTTATGAATTTGAACATGTTCTTCACATTTATCAACCTTGTCAAACTCCATTAAACATAAACCACACTGAAACTGATCATTATTATGATACTCTTCTTCATGTTTTTCTAAGCTTGTTTGATCATAGAAAAATTTACAACAGAGTGAACAGTATAAATTCTCGTCTTTTTTCATATGAATAATACTGTAATGATAATGTAAACGAGATATCGATTGAAACTTTTTATTACATAGAAAACACTCTAACGAATCTTCATCAATAGTTTTACCATGTGTATCTGCAAAATGCTTTTTATATATTGTCTGAGTAGGAAATCGTAAATCACACAGTCTACACTCTACTTTCAACAGCTCAGGATGTTCCGTTTCTATATGCTTGTTTAAATATTTCTTGCTTGAAAAATTACATTTTACGCAATACTTTTTTTCGTTGGATAACTTTAACTTTTTTACATGTCCATGCTCTATGTGCATATGCCATTTCAACTCATGTCTTACGATAGGTACTATGCAGTATGTACAAAATAACTTGAATGTATCCGAAGAATTTGGTGGTAATGCTTTAGAATGAGCCTTAATATGTTTATTTAAACTTTTCGGATTCAGCAATATCAAATCACAATATTGACATACTAACTCGCTAGACTTCTTTTTATTCATATTTTCATCGGTGTCGCTATCTGAATCACTGCTTAGTGATTCATTTGTATTGTCACTTAACTCTGCGCTTGAATTCTCTTCATCCGTATTACTTTCAGTTTCAGTTTCTACTTCTTCATTTTCACTCTTTGACTCTTCTTCATTTGTTTCCCCTGCTTCTTCTTCTTTTTCTTCTTCACCAGAAGACGTAGCTTCTACATCTTCGATTTTGTCTATTTTTTTCTTTTTGCTATTATTCTTCACTTTCTTTGGGCTCTTTGTTACATCAGTATTTTTCTTTGTTGTGGTTTTCCTTTTTTTAAGAAAGTTGAGTACATCTTTATTGATAGAACGTTTACGTCCACTAGTTCTTTTACTTTCAAATCCCTCATTAGCAATCTCTTTCCCTATTCCACCAGTTTTAACACTTAGAAGCATATCTTTAAATTTACTTCTGTCGCGTTTTGGTAGTTCCTGTTTAGGTAGTTTGTATCTTTCATCTGGTTTATTATTTTTTTCGTAATCTTGCTCCAAGCCAAGGGCATGATTGATAAAAACATCGTTTTTCTCAAGATCTGGTTGATATAAGATACTATGTTTCCCTTGTAAATGCTTTTTTAAACCATATGTTCTATAGAAACCAGTGCCACAATAAACACAGATATAAGGATATGGTACATTAAAATGACGCTCTTTTTGGTTAAGATTTACATGAACAGTGACATGAGTTACTAGCTCTGTATGACAAGGGAAACTCAAATTACAATGTGGACAAGGATACTTACTAGATGAATTAGTTTTATGTTTTGGACTTTGCAACTGGTTGCAATCATTTTGAAGCATTTCTTCATCACTTTCACTTTCCACTATTTCTTCTTCTGTTTCTTCTTCAACTTCAGGAGCAGTACTTTCACTTTCGCTAGTGTCAACATCTCCATGTTTAGAAACTCCCATTGGTGATTCATGATCAGAAACATTCTTTTCACTTTCTTCATTCGCCTTTTTTCTAACAGAAGTAGCATTTGTGTATTTGATTTTATGACTGATATCTGCTTCTTTAGTGTTAGTTTCATCAGTATCAGGCACATCTTGATGTTCAAACGAAACTATTTCCATTTCTACTTGGTTGACATTTTCTTTCATTTTGGAATCAGGAACTTCATTTTTATCTGCAACTTTTCTTTTTATATCATGTTTATCTTGAGTTTCTTTAAATGCTATTGGTGGCTTTCCTGGTCGAATTATTTTACGTGGATTACTTGTTTTTACAATACCATCCCTTTTCTCTACTTCAGAACCAGAATTTACAACATCGACTGCTTTCATGACTTTTTTACTTGTTATAGGTAGTTTTTTATCAATTAATTTGGTTCCAGAAAATATAGTTTCAGAAGCCTTTTTGGTGTTTGATGGTCGGGTTTCTTTCAATAATGGGGTGGAAATAGCTTTTGTAGCTGCAGGAGTGACCTTTGATTGATGATCATTTACTTTTTTCTTTTCATTGTCCTTTTTTTTTGGATGATCTAATTCTTGCTTACAGATAATTTTGTTACTCATTGCTGATACCTTTACCTTACCAACTTGTATAATTTGTTCTTGTGCTTCACTAATATGTTCATCAACTTTAAGTTTTTTGCTGGGATTGTTGGTGACTGCTTTTGCTTTTGATTTTCGTTTTCTTTCTTTCTCTTCTTCTATTCGCTTACGTTCTACTTTATATAACTCAGGATGCCGGATTTTAACATGAGTAAGTAGAGCACCAGTTGCAAAATATCCTCTGAAGCAAAAAGAGCAAGTAAAAGGATATGGCATGACCGGCGAAGTTATTTCACTTTGAATAGATGAATTTTCTTCACCTTGCTTCCCAGAGGGAGTCAGTTTTAAGGCCGACGGTCTGGGTTCTGAATTTGTTGATGAATTCACTTTAGTCTGGGTAGATGAAGCTATTTTATGTTGCTTTCCGACAGGGGTCTGCTTTAAGTCTGGCGGTTCGGATTCAGAATTTGTTGACACATTAAATTGACTCTGGCCAAATGAACATTTTTTATCTTGCTTTCCATTAGACGTCTGAACTGCTTTTGTGGACATTTTTTTCCAACCTTGATTTATTTCTTTTGTGTGTTTTAGATTGATGTGTGTTTTCATTGATGTCCTTCGTACAATTGCTTGACAGAAAATACAACATGCATCGCGGCTATCATGATCAATTCGAACATAAGGATGGGATACATGCTTTATTAAATGTTCCTTCAGATGACCAAATGTCTCAAATTTCCAGTGACATATCTTGCAATCAGGATTCTCTAAGCCACCCATTAATGCATTCGCTACAGCATTGCTATGTTCATTGGTTGCATTGTTCATCTTGCCTGTTTTAGTATCAATAGCTACACCATTGCCATGTTCTTTCAGTCCATCGTTACTTTTCAAGTCTGTTATAGAATGAGCATCATTAGCTAGTTCTTTACCAGCTTTGACCGCAACTTTCTCATTATGTTTAATTGGTTTTGTTGCAGTTTTCTCAGGAAACTCAAACATAATTTTAGGTTTTCTGTTACGTTTGGCAGGTGTCTCAGTTTTTCTATTTGCTTCTTCAACCGGATTGTTGGTAATAGAGGTTGACTGTGCATTGTTTTGGGTAGGATTTTTGCCACTGTGTGCTACAATTTCTGTTTTAACTGGTATCTTTTTGGTAGGTTCTTTCATATTTGCATTGGCAATTTGATCTAGTTCATTACTATGGTTTGGAGATAAGGTAGTTTTACTATCAGAAGATGGAATAACAGTAAAATCAAAAGGTTCAAGTTCTTTATCGCATTCCTGACGAATGCTTTTCTTTCTATCCATTGTAAAGCTCCCTCTTGTTTTCTTATTAGTTGAAGTAACTTTATCAACTTTTTTCTCGATTGGGTCATTATTCCTTTCTGGTTGTCCACTATCTTCGATGCGTTTGATGACTGATAATGACTTGTCATTTTTTGTCAGAGATGATATAGCAACTTTACAATGTGCTTTATTGTTTACATTAGAATGAATTTTGGATTCAATAATTGAAGTACTTTTAGCTTCTTTCTTGATCCAATCTTTCATATCTAAGAACTTAATTATATTCTTTGAAGCGGCATCTAAATTTGCTCCATTAAACATATGTTCCTCCATATCTTTCTTCTTAACAAGTTCATCACAGTAAACGCAATATAATTGGTCAGTAATAATAGGTAAATCTCTTTGGTGTTTTTCAAAATGGTCAACTGCAATAGAATTACCAACCACGAAACAATAAGGACATCCAACATGTGTTTGAGCAGGGATATTTGATACCCGCGTGATACAATTGCGCATATGTGCAGTTAGACTAGACCAAGAACCTTTCCATGGGCAATATGGGCACTGAGACTCCTCTTTTCTATCTGAAACCTGGTGTAGTTGTAAGTGAATTCTAGTGTAGATTTTTTCCAGAGTGATACCACAATAAAGACACACATCAAAATCGTGCTTGCTGGATTTTCCCATTGGTGGATGAAACTGATAGCGATATTCAGCATATTGCAATATACAAAGAAGTCGTTCTATATCGTAACGTTCAGCAACTTGCCAATCAGTTGACCATGACTGTTTTTTTACAGTAATTTGATCACAGTATTTTTTTACCACATTTGTGCTATTGTGAGACTTCATGATAACTACATCTAGTTCATGCTTATTTAGATTTGTATGCGAATCAAGATCAGCAGTGGATTCAAATACTTCAAAACAGATATCACATTTTGCCGCTTCTTCTTCATCTTCTTCTTCATTATCATCATCTTTGTTTTCTAGTTTTTCTTTCACAAAAAAATTTAATTTCAATTTCGTATAATGTTTCGCCATGTGTTTCTCTAAATTTTCTTTCTCGATAAATGTTTTTTTACATACAAGACAAGACAGGCGACGAGGTTCACAATGTGTTTTAACATGAACAATAAATGTTAATTCACCTTCGATATTCTTTTTGCAAATATGACAATGAAACAGTCTTGAATCCTCCAAAATTTTCGCTGAGATTTTGGATGTAATGGCAAATTTAGGTCCTGATTGAATATCAGGAAATAAATACTGTTTCAAATCCATCCAATTGGGATTAGTCTCGATTTCAATAACCATTTTTTCGTTCTCGTCTCTTGGGATATTTACCTCCAATACGTGTAACTGCAAATGCGTGTTTAAGTCTGGTAATGCATGAAACGTTTTGTAGCAAAGCAAACAAAATAAAGCATTGTGAACAGAATTTAAATGAAATCTTAAAGCAGATGTTGAAACAAATGATCGTTGATGTGGACAAATATGACATTGTTCAACTGTTCTACCAACGTGTTCGAATGAATGTATCCATGCTGATTGGCGGTCCAAAAACCATTTATCGCACAAATGACATCTGTATCTTACAAGTTGGTCACTTGAAATGATCATTTTGTATAATTCTTTTTCAAGTGGCAACGTTTCAAAATATTTAGTACCATGTTCTGATATAATATGATCTTTCACTTTTGTCCAGTCTTGAAAAACACAGTTATTACAGTACAAACAGCTATAAAGAGTGTTTGTTGCAGGCAAATCAGCCATGGGTAAATTTACAATTTGCTTTATTGGAAGCTTTAATTTGATTGAATTGTCAATCATGCCTTTGGCTGATTTTATGATGATACTTTCTTCAACTTCCCTGTTATTACTACGATCACTACTCTCAGTTCTAATAGACATTTGTACATGTGGGTTTTTTTTTAACTCATTACTATGATTATTTGTATCACTATCGGTTGAAATTGACAATTGTGGATGTGAAGGTGAAAGTTCTGTTAACTGCATACGTTTGTTGCTGCATACTGTGATATGTCTTGATAAAGTTTTTTCATAAAAAAACAAAGCTTTGCAACTTGGACACTTGATTCTTTCAGCTAAATTAGAAGGAATGCAAATATATACTTGTATTATTATTGACAGTCTTAAGGAAGTGTGTGTACTACAAATACATGTCTCTTTTTTTCTATAACTCAATTTCTTTTCATTTTTGTCCAATAAAAGTGTACCTTAGGGGTACTAATTTTTCGTGGGTATTAATTTTTGCGAGTCGTAAAAAATCGTATTTCGAGGGTATTTATTTTCGCGAATGAGCAATTTTAGAAATTTGGCAGGTATTAAATTACGCGAATTGAAGAGCTTTTCAACCAGAAATGTGCCATTTGGAGGCATTTTTGGGAAAAAAGACAGGGTATTTATTTATTTTTCAGGGTATTAATTTTCGCCAATAGTTGATTAATATTTTTCACCGGTATTTAATTAACGAAATCACTAAAAATCGCAAAAATTCCAGCGAAATTTGTACCAGCGAAAATTAGTACCCCTAGGGTACATATTCTGGAAGATTATTAAATTCCCTACATCATACATATATTTAAATCTCATCTAATGGCAAATAAACCAAAGTTTGACTTTATTTTACTGAACATCAGAAAAAATTTTATATGTCTTCTACATAGTTTTTCAAGAGCTTTCTCATGATATAGGTGGTTCCAACTGAAAATGACGTTCAAAACTTTAAAATAAGGTCGAAATAAAAAACCTAAAGCGAACTAAAAAACCTAAAGTTTTATTGTAAAAATGACTATTTTCAGTAAAAAAAATGTTAACTAACGATTATTTAAGTTTGAAGGCTTCATTTAAAAAACTGTGGCAATGTGTTTTGACGTATAAGTTTCGAAAAAGATGGTATTTGGGGGACTTATTACTGAAAAACAATTTAATTTCAAACGTATGTGAATCTTTATTATTACATGTTATGAGATTGAAAGTATAACTACCATGTTGGAAATTTAATATGCTTTCAGAATATACATACTTTTTATTGACGAAAGATGAAAAGAAATTGATTTATAGAAGAAAAGCGACATGTATTTGTAGTAAGAACACTAATCATTAAGTTGAATTTCAAGATCAAATTCAATAATTCAAGCTAGATTATTTCTAAAATATGGTACTTGAACTGTTTATATATAGCCAATCATTACCCTAAACTTGGTAATTAGAGAAGTTTTTGCAGGTATTATTTTCAAGTGGTGTTTCGATCGCATTTTGAAGATACTTATTTTTTTGGGTATAATTCAGAAAAACAAATACCTTAATTTATAATAATTTTAACCAGGATCCATGTTATATTATTCATTGATAAAAAAACTGTTTTGAGGTCTCTTATTACTTTACTATTACAAACTTTCATGAATTTCGTGAATTTTGGCACTTTTCGTGAAAGTTTAAGACACGAAAAATTCTATTTTGGTCCATTTGCGAAAGTTTATGATTGCGAAAAATTTACAGATTATTCTATTATTTCCTAAGTTCTTCCAATTTTTTTCTAACTCGAACAACAAAAGATCTGTTGATGGGAACTTTTTGATTTTTCAATTTTGATTGAAAATTAAGGGTATAAAAGGTTATGAAATGACATAATGATTGTATTTTATTACAACATTTTTCTCTCTCGCAAAAGTTTGTGGTAGCAAAAAATTTGATTCTAGCAAATTTGCGAAAGTCAATGCTCGTGAAATGCAAAATTTTCGCAAATTTTTTCTCTTGCAGAAGTTTCTGTTCGATAAAGCTTGTGATAGTAAAGTAATGCGGATTTCTTTTGGAAAAAACTCTACACATTAGTTCTGAATTATTCATGGAAAGATTTTGCTTTCAAAATAATAACTATTAATAAATAATAATAGATGTTAGCGATTTATTACTTGTGTAATGATTTTTGAGAGATTTGATGCCAGCTTTGAGATAACAAAAGATATTAATTGTTATGTGTATGAAATCATGCTTGACTGTACATACTTAAAAATTTGCATTGTACAAAGCAATTTAGGAATTTCATTCCGAATTTTGTTCCAAAGAATTATATTAAACATTTGGCATTAGATTTTTTCATACACTTCAATGAGCGCAGAAAAAAAAATAGACACTCACATTTGACCATTGCTGGTAAAGGAGGATTACTTTTGACATTCGTGTAAATATTGTACAAGATCGTCTGAAACATAGAAATTGATTCCAGCCAAACATCGTCATCCGCATCCCATTTTTTGTTATGTTTCGTAAGAAAATGATGAATCAATTTATCTTTATTTGAGATTGCAGCATTGCAGCAATAACATTCATATATTATCGTTTCGTGACTTTTTATATGATCAGATAGTAATTCAGTTGCCTGGATCTTTTTATTGCAAACATAACACGGCCAATTAATAAATACAGTCATGACATTAGGTTTTTTATTATTACACAGTGTTTTGTAATGAATGTGTTCTTGATAATCTTCTCTAGTGCAAAATGGTGTATCACATGAAACACACACAAAAACATAAGGTACACCACATTGATCTTTCATTACAGCATCATTGTCTATAAAACTAGCTTTTGATGAAGACGATTTGCATTTTTTCAAATGGATATTGAAAGAAGGTTTATCTCTGAAGGCAACATTACAGCTTTTGCATATAATTAACTGGATAAATCTCCATTGATGAACTGTTTTAAAGTGATTCATAACATGTCGTCGTGTCTGACAAGGATGTAAACAATCAAAACAAAGTAAACAAGGAGTTTTTTTTGACTCTAGTATTTTCGCTACTTCATTAGATGATAAATTATTCTGCCCTTTCAAATCTTGCTGCTGCTGAGAAACACCGATTTTTGCTACTTCATTAGAGAATAAATTACTCTGCACTTTTAAATCTTGATGCGACAGAGACCTGTCACCTTTTATTTCAGATTTCTCAAACTTCTCAGCAGTAAAGAATTCATTAGGATCTTTCCCATCCAATTTTACAAGGAAGCTTCCAAAACCAGGTACCTCACAAAGGGCAGGTTTACCACATAAAGCTCTGGCTTCTTTAAGAGGCAATGATAAAAGCATTGATTTGCCAGTGTCATTTGAGATTTTTGCTGGAGGAATACTTTTACTTTTCTTTGATTGTGTGGACAGTTTTATTGGAGGAATATTTTTTGTTCTTTGAATGGCTGGCTTTTTATGAGATTTTAAATGAGCTATGAGCATTAATATAGATGAAAATGGGGCATAATGAAATCTGTTCTGTTCACATAAAAAGCATCGGTAAAATGAAAGTTTAGGGCATTGCTTATTTTTCAAATGCTTTTTTAAAAGAGCTTTTCCCAAGCAACTGAAACCACACTTTACGCATTGATATTTTTTACTTCTTGGATGTAGAATGTTGTTGTGATTTCGAAGAACATGTAATGATGGAAACAGAGTATTACATTTTCTGCAATGGTAGACAATTCTTTTCATTTGTTCATTATTATCGCTACTGTCATCATCACTCCGAGATTTGGGACGTAACAAAGATGACAGACTATCTCTGAAACATGATGTAACATGAGCTTTAAGGTTATCCAAAGACTGGAAGAATTGTTTGCAAAGCATACACTGTCCATTATCTTTCAGGTTGGGACACTCTTTAACATTTACATGTTCATAAAAACTATCGCGTGTCTTAAAACCTTTTATGCAAGAAATACAAGAATTGTGTTTCTTCTTTTGTTTTGAAAATGGCTTTTTCCTTATTCGTTGATAATGTTTAGATAATTTTGATCGTTTTGCATTAGATATCTTTTGACTGACTTCTTGAAATTTTGATATATATTTAATGCTAGGTATTCCTGTGCAGGTATGCCCTGACGCATCCTCTTCAACATCAAAACACTCTTCACATTGCTCACATTCTTTGTATGATATTTGATGTAAACTTGTATGGACTTCAAGTTTTTGTTGTGTGAAAAATCCTTTTACACATATTTTACAAGTATTGTCATTTCCTTTATTTTTTTTCTCGTTAAAATGTTTTGCAATGTGTTTCATCCAAACAATTTTCTTTTTAAAGCCCTTAGTACACTGTGTGCACTTCCATGTATTCTGCTCATTTTTCTTAGAAATTATTTTGCCATGATGATCATTGTGTTTGTGAGCTACGTAAAGGTTTCGATCTTTAAATACTTTACAACAAAGTGGACATTGATGCAATGTTCGAGCATGCGCACAGATATGCTTTGAAAGCTTCTTCTTATCACATACTCGT
This sequence comes from Catablema vesicarium, assembly GCA_031471325.1. NCBI lineage: Eukaryota > Metazoa > Cnidaria > Hydrozoa > Anthoathecata > Pandeidae > Catablema > Catablema vesicarium. The sequence continues at coordinate 11,223 of JAUELI010140758.1, forward strand.
AATCCACATTGTGGGCATAATAGTTTTGCATAGATTCTATTGTGTTTTGACAAGTCATATGGAGTGAACTTCAATTTGCAGTGCTGACACTTTTTTTTCTTTCCAATTTTACCTAAAATAACGAAATTGTATTTGCGCAAATCCAAAGTAAGATAAGAAGAGAAATGCAATTCAAAACACTACAGTACTCTAAAAAAGATAAATTCTCTAATGTTTTAGTAATTACCTTGTTTTTGGTTGGCAAATGTTTTTGTTTTTTTCGTTGAAACAATCGCAGAAAAAACACAACATTAACATATAAATAAGTTTTTAACAGTCTTCCTGTTCAACGTTTATCTTTATTAATATCTATTCAAAAGAAAATATTTCACTGAAATACCAATCTAAAAATGGTACATTCACAACGACAAGTTCTCACAACATATACTCTTTTGACCTTGAGAAAATAAATCAACCAAGAAAATATACGTTCTCGTGAAAAAATAGAATAAATACTGTATATATAAAATAATAGCTTACCAGCATTGTGAGGTACAATTTCCTAAAACAAGAAACAGTTTTATGTTTAAACAAATGTAAATGTATATACACTGAGAGACTTTCTACCTGAAATTCAAATTTATCTAGAAAAATATAGCATTTGCTAATGCAACATTTTATCTTAACGTTTGACAGGTATACTTTGAAGATTTGAAAATAGAAGAAACCAATCATATAATACTTAATTTTGGGATAACATGCTAGTTTGAACAACAGTCTAGTAAAACCAGAATATTAATTGTACAGGATAAAGGTACATTGGTCAGTATAGTTTAAATAAACTAAAAAATTCCATGTAAAAACACTATCATGCGATAACAAGAGATATTCCAATTCTGTCTCTTTATTGCTTTTATTTGTTGGAGAATATCCCTTGAAACAAGGAGTCTGTCCAGATTAGAAAAATATTAGAAACGCTTCAGTAATCTTAATTACATCAACACATTAACAGCAAATTTACTGGGTTTTCAACCATGACCCCTCGCTGGCTGGAGAATTGCTCTACTAACTGCACTATACACCCAATAAGCATTCTTCATCAAAATGGGGAATCGATTAAAAAACATTTGAATCATTCTGTGTAATGTAACTGATTGAAGCACTTACCATGTATACTGTGAACTAAATACATTAGCCCATTAGGAGAGAGGGTCAAGGTGTGACATTGGTGGGGAACTACGTATTATTTTTTTTTTGAAAGTTCAACCTGTAGATTACTATATGGGAAAACAATTTTTTTTGATTTGAAGTGGGGCACAAAAAAGACCCCTGGGGTTTTTTCTTTATTTTAGCACTAAATTCACTTAACAAAAAGAATCATCGAAAAACAATTTCATTTTCAGCTAAAACCACTTATACCATAAGAAAGCTCTTGAAAAAATTATATAAAAGACATTTGAACAAGTTTAGTCATTCGATGTCTCGTTTTTAAGTAGATAAAGTCAAAAACGTCAAAATTTGAATATTTCCTTATTTTACTCGAAAAAAAAAAAAAGATGACTAAACTCGTTTAAGGGTAGAACACAGGCTTTCTGTATGTTTTTTTGAAAGTTAAAATTATCCTATTTCCCTTTCTGCTACAAATAAAGGTATACATTGATGAAAAGATTAGAGAACAAGCTTCCCTTACATATAGTCAGGATTAGTTCAAAAATAATAATTTCCTAAGTTAAAGAACATAAAAGAACATAAAAGCAAATGAATAAA
>JAUELI010140868.1:0-12966 GCA_031471325.1 Catablema vesicarium
GTGCAACGCGAAACTTAGGACTCGAACGTTTTGAATAAAGCGGTGTTTACATGTGGCCGTAATGAGATTTTATCCGTAGTGAATTTCGATTTGACCGTAGTGACTCAGTATGGTTATTCACAACTCGTTTCACAATTTGACACGATTATTAGCTACTTGGGGCTTTGAAAAATTCATCCTCTCGGGACAAGAAAAAAAATTAATCCCGGTTTTATTTCCGAATTAAAATAATTAAACACAAGTGTTTATGTAATAATTTGTCTGAGGTAACACAAAAAATTACACGAGTGCTATTCCAGAGGGACAATATTTTACAAAATTCGAAGAAATTGAGGAAATTTGTCTCAATGTTGGAAGTTCTATTTCGAAGAATATTCAGAAGTTCACTAGTTTTTACTAAGCCCATACTTTCTTTCTTTAAAATCTGGAGAAAGAAAAAAAGAGGGCTTAGATCCATTTGTAAATAAAAGAATTTCCGCATCACTTAAAATTTCAAATATAGAAACAGCCATTTGATTGGTACTGGTCTAACTTATTATGATAAAAAAAGGAATACACCAATGAATACACGCTAAATATTATTAAAAAGTCGGCCACGTATTTTGAATCAATTATCATCTTAGAAATATCGACGTCATGAATATTGTTCGTGAAAAATAGGCATCAATACACCTTTCCCGAATTTATTTGGCGCTTCTACATGAAAACGAGGCCTTACTTAGAAAATACACCGATTTCGCCCACTAAGCCCATTATAATTTATGACGTTTTTCTTCTCTGCATAGAGCCCAGTCTTCTCATTTTTATTGGTAATTAGTGTAAGCAATCCTCTTTTTATTAAGAACCACTAGGGACCATTAGCAGCTATTAAAAAAGGCACTATAAATGAGAAGACTGGACTCTATTTAGAGGGGTAAAACGTCAAAAACGTAATGACAGCTTAGTAGGCGAATTCGGTGTATCTTCTAAGTAGGGCCTCGTTTTCATGTAGAAGCGCTAAATAAATTCGGGAAAGGTGTATTTAATCATCCCCTTTCGGATTTCTGACAGCCGAGATTCAAGTCCAATGCTATTTGGCTATTTAGGAAGTAAATCAAAAATGTCAATATCCGATTAGAACGGGGAAAAGAACGTTGAATAATAGAAGCAAAGACACGGGATTCCTCTTGATTGTATAATAAGTATAGCATGGTACAATGTACAAGCGAGTTTAAAAATATAATTGTGTTTTATATTCCTTACTAAATTATAGTGTAAATTACAACTGGATTGAATAACCGTAATAGGACAAAGTTTATATAATGTTCAACACAGAAAAGCCAATTTTTATATAAAAACGGGAGAAGCCTTTTGTTGGTACCACACAAAAGATAGGGGTCATTTCGGTATCAAATTGGTGAATAAACATATATCAAAAGATTGGAAATTTTACGGGGAAGGATTTTATCAATATAAGCCGGTTTCATTTTGAGGTCAATTATTGAATTTTTGCACTTTCTTCACAGTGCCCTATTATTTTGGCACTAAATTCACCTAGCAGCAGAAATCATCAAAAATAATTAAATTTTCAGCTAAAAAAACCCTTATGCCATCAGAAAGTTCTTGAAAAACTATATAAAAGACAAATAAACGAGTTTAGTCACTTTTGTTTCGTTTTTGAGTAAAATAACGTCAAAATTTGAATTTTTACTCGAATTTTGTCAGAAAAACATACCTTTAACCTTATTTTACCCAAAAACGACATAACAAATAACTAAATGGTATAAAAGCTGAAAATGAAGTTTTTTTCGATGATTTTTGCTGTTAGCTGAATTAAGTGCTAAAACCATAGGGTACAAAATGAGACAGGCTAATGTCAATAAAATGATTCTGCATAAAATTTCCAATCTTTTGGAATATAATATGTTCATTCACCAATTTGATACCGAAACCCGAAAATTTCATGAACTAGCATTTAAATCTTGTTATTCAAATAAATTTTCATTTGGATTGAATTATCTAATGCATTGAGCCTTGTTAACAGTTTCATGACGTCAAATGACGCGATTTAAAAATATTGTCAGGTGCCCAGCTAAGAACTTTGCCACCTACTTTCTAACTTCTTAGAATGCATTCTTACATTATTGATAGTTAGTTTAATCTGCTCATTCAATTGTAATACAAACAAAAAGAAATTTAAAATCTACGTTTTACCAAGGAAGTTTTACCATAAATAATAAGAAAAGTTAAAATTAAAATCTTCTCAAGTGGATGGCTTTTTATTTGTCGTATTGATCTGACTGATCTGACAAACATATTTAGTATACTTAAATAATGAGTGTTTTAAGTTTCTACAATGGAAGTACAACTATTCGAGCATATACTCATATGGTATCGGTTCGGAACTCAATGTTCAAAACAATTGTAAATAATCACTGTGGAGGAGAGATTTTTGAATATTGTCTGAGGCTAAAAAGCTTGAAGCAATACTTTAAAATATCTCCATCACAGTGTTTATTTATGCTTATTTCGTTTCCTTGAACTTGTGTAATCATTGCTCCGACGGCTATACGAAAGTCTAGTGTAGAAAGGTCAGCTTTCTGAAGTTGGTCTTTGGCCATTCAAGTTACATCGGCATATTGGACAGGAATCATGCTATAAAGTAAAATGAACAAACTAACAAACTAACAGTACAAGCAGGTAATTATTTCAACTAAGAATCAATTTACTGGCTTCTTTTCTTTATAATTCCAACGTTAGAATTATTAAGAAGTTTTATCACCACTACACAGATTAACTTTTATTACAATTTTTACCTTCATAACAGAAAGAAAATTATTGAAAACCGCCAATTTTGCAATCATCGTCGAATTGATGAGTTAAAGAGAGTAAAGAGGTGATGTCAGTAAACTTCAATAAAAAAGGATATTATTGCGTCAGGTTCCATAGTTTTGACAGGATTAATTTTAAAAACTGGTCGAGGGGTAAAGCACTCCGATTTTTCTATTTTTTACATGAATTTTTTGGTCAGTTTTTAATTTTTCTGCGATTTTTAATGATTTCCCCAACATTTTTTTTAATGATTTTGCACGTGAATATTTGAAGTGTTTCACCCATTGGGGCAGGTTATATGGGGTAAAACTTACCTGGGATATTGTTTGTCCTGGTGTTATGGAAAAAAACATGATGGTGCGAGACAAAATTAAATTTTTTAAATAAATTATATATATATAGCACCAGGACAAAAAACATCACTGGAAATTTATTTCCCCATATAATCGGCCCCTTAGAAAAGGTTTTAACAATATGGAAAAAGTTGCCAAAAATTGACATTGAAACTTCAAGTAGAGTGAAAATTTCAGATAAACAAAACAAACGACTGGAAACTTCAAATTTACTGTGTACTGGGCAAGAAACAAAAAAATCGCTAATGTTGCAAAAAGAAACCCTTAATCTATTTTATAAACATCAGAGACTAATTTTTGACACTTTTACCTGTTCAAAATAACTGAGAATATTAAATATGGCCGAGATTTTAAGCGTAGATTCAGGCGATGTAAAATTCGAAAATGTGCTATTTTCAAAAAGTGTTAAAATGAGTTAATTTTGAAATTTGCTTAAAAGGATCAGCATATAAATTCTAATTGTATCTGGAGTACTATACCTGGTTGAATTGTATATTGTAAAAGAAACTCGGATCCAGTTATCAGTTTAGCCACTAAAGCAAAGTTACTAGTGTTTCAAAAAATCAGGTTACAAACATTGTTCTAAGGTTATTTTGCTGACTATAAACAGGTTCTCGTCCACTGGTTACTTACCAACTCTAACCATGGATCAACACATGTTGGATGAAATACATGTAAACATGGAAGACGTTTCACTTCCTCGCTGAGTTCATATTCATCACGACATACTGCACATTCCACTTTTTCATCTGAAAAAAGATTAATCTTTCAATGTAACCAAACATAATGTTGAGCATCAGGGCTCGCAATAACTGTAAACACCAAATGTGGAGGAGAGATATTTGAGCATAGATTCAGGCTTCATAGCCTGAATCTATGTTCAAATATCTCTCCTCCACCAAGCTTATTCTCACTCAATTCGTTCCTTGAGCATTTCAAGTAATTTTTGCAGCAGAATATTATCAAGACAAAAGGTTTAATTAATAATAGATATCTTTCATGTTTTTTTAAATAAGGAAAGCTTGGAGTTACCTAAAAATATGAAAATCAAACCTTACTGCCTGCCTACAACTTATCGCAGAATCTAATACAAAATGATAGTATAACATTTCTGGGTAAATTTTTTAATTATATGAAACAATATATTGATCTTCTGTTAAATCAAAAGTGTTCGATTCATTGCGGCAAAATTTTTTGACTTTTTGAAAACTGTAATATTATTATATAAGAAATATTTTGAAAGATATCTAATGACAGAAATTTTCAGAATATTCTTTAGTTACCTAATAACAAGGTCGGACATAACTACAAATATCAAATGTGGAGGAGAGATTTTTGGGCAAAGATTCAGGTTATGCCTCTTGAATCTATTTCTAAAAATCTCTCCTCCACAGAGCTTTTTTTGATCTTATATCCAGCCTTGAATAAGAAAGATAAAACATACCAATATCTTTCTGAGTGATGACAACAATGGGAAGTGAGTTAATTTTCAATTTATCAGCTGGAGGTGGGCCTGTACTTTCTAACTGGTTTAGTAACTGTAATAAAAGTTTTATAATGTAAACCATGTTTAAACAAAGAAATGTGTATTGTAAAGCATGTTTAAACAAGTATATATGCATAACATAAAACCATGTTTAAACAATAGAAAGTTGTATAATGTAAACCATGTTTGAACAAAGAAATGCATGATTTAAACCAGTTTTGAACAAGTATATATGCTTATTTCAAACCATGTTTAAATAAGAAAATGCAGCATATAATGTAAACCATGTTTAAACATGAACATACATAATTAAAACCAAGTTTAAACAAGAAAATGCCTAATGTAAACCATATTTAAATAAGGAAATGTGTCATGTAAACCATGTTTAAATAAGAAAATGCATAGTCTAAAGCCATGCTTCAATAAGAAAATGCCTAATGTAAACCATGTTTAAATAAGAAAATACAGCATATAATGTAAACCATGTTTAAACAAGAAAATACATAATTAAAACCAAGTTTAAACAAGAAAATGCCTAATGTAAACCATGTTTAAATAAGGAAATGTGTCATGTAAACCATGTTTAAATAAGAAAATGCATAGTCTAAAGCCATGCTTCAATAAGAAAATGCCTAATGTAAACCATGTTTAAATAAGAAAATACAGCATATAATGTAAACCATGTTTAAACAAGAAAATACATAATTAAAACCAAGTTTAAACAAGAAAATGCCTAATGTAAACCATGTTTAAATAAGGAAATGTGTCATGTAAACCATGTTTAAATAAGAATATGCATAGTCTAAAGCCATGCTTCAATAAGAAAATGCCTAATGTAAACCATGTTTAAACAAGGAAATGTGTCATGTAAACCATGTTTAAATGAGAAAATGCATAGTCTAAAGCCATGCTTAAATAAGAAAGTGCATAATGTAAACCAAGTTTAGATAAGAAAATGCATGATGTAAACCATGATTAAACGAGAAAATCTGTAATGTAAAAAACTACATGGTTGAAAATGTTATACTTTACTATCACAAACTTTCGCGAACAGAAACTTTTGCGAGAGGAAAAATTCGCCAAATTTTTGCATTTTGCGATCATTAACTTCCGCGAATTGGCCAAAATAGAATTTTTCGTGAGCATAAACTTTCGCGAATAGAGAAAAATGTTGTAATAAAATACAATCATTACGTCATTTCATAACCTTTCATACCCTTAATTTGATATTAAAATCGAAAAATCGAAAAGTTCCCTTCAACAGACCTTTTTTGTTCAAGTTAGAAAAAATTGGAGGGAATAGGAGAAAATAAAATAATCTGAAAACTTTCGCTATCATAAACTTTCACGAATGGACCAAAATGAAATTTTTCGCGTCTTAAACTTGCGCGAAAAGTGTCATAATTCGCGAAATTCGCGAAAGTTTCTGTTCACAAAAGTTTGTGATAGTAAAGTAGCTGTACCTGTGTAATGATGTTGTCTAACCCATTAGGTCCCCAAGCATAGTCACCAAATGATCCACCACCCCTAATGTAAAGCACACAATATTATCATCGAAAGACTGCTAATTTTGGCTAGAAAAAATATGATTAGTATAATTTATTAGTATAATAATAAAGATAAAAAATAAATTTAAAGAGGTAAAACAGTTGGCAAAATAAATGTATATTATTATTATTTTCTCACAGATATTTGAAGTTATTATGAAAAAGTTTCTTTATAAGACAGGTGTATGTTTGTACAAATAGTGCAAAATTCAAGAAATAATTAGATTCGTTGATATGCAAGACTGCATTATTTATTCAAGAACTTTTGTTCATATTCAAGACAAATCCCAGTGGGCAAATACCTGTTCAAAGTCAGATGAACGTTGCTCTAAAGTCATTTTGCTGACTTTGAGCAGGTATTTGCCCACTGGGATGATATTCAAGCATTCCTTCTGCATACTCAATGTGTTTTATTCAAAAAGTTCAAAAAATTGATTTTAAGGAGAAGTAGGTGCAAATGGTCCAACTAATATGATAGTAAAAGAAAAATTTCCCTACATCCCTGGTCCCTGGCAAAAGTAAAATAGATTTAGCAAATAGAATTTTAGTTCTTTTTTATCCTGCATTCAAATATGCAGGGAATTTTTGTGAACCTGTATTTGAGGACTGATGGATTTACTATGAGAATTGGTTTCAAATGACTGTCAAGTTGCAAACTCAATCCCGAATTTGATTACCCCTATAAAAAATCTACATAAAACATACAAAGATCTGTGCGAGGGATAGAAAAGTGTTCAAAACTAAACCTGAATGGTTCTATACCCACTGAGTATATTGGATACTGCAAAATATAAGCCCACCAAAAATGCTAGCACACTACTGATTGTCCCAAGGCCTATCCTGTATATAATTCATTCCGAAATGATTTTGATCTGATTAAATTTGGTGAACATACTTTAAGGGTGAAAGTTAAATTAAATTGTATTCGCAAAAGTTTTTTGAAAAAATTCCATAATTTTCTGTGCATTATACCTATCCCCTGGAAGAAACTTTCCGCCTTTAAAGTACTCTAAATTATAGTCTGCAAACATTGAATGAAATTCGTTTCTTGGTACATACAATTGCCAGATCAGATTTTAGAAACAATGTTTGTTTCAGAGATGAATGAATTTAAACAAGAGCCCATTGGACTGAAGATTTGTGCCATTCATTTACCACAAATCCTTCTCTAATTTATTCGCACCGCATGAGAAATGAGACTAAATAACCCCGTCCGTCACAAATTCAAAAAAAAGCTTTTTCCATTCTCGAGATATCTTTGTTTGAAGTTTAGTCTGTAAAATAATGGTTTGTATATTGAGAAAAACTTATGATGTCATAAGTAAGTTAGAAAAAATAATGACATCTTTTTCTTTGAATAACTTAAAGAATATTGATGACAATCTTTCCAAATATTGACAGTATCAAGGCATAATCAAGACAAAATTAAAAATGCTGAAACTCTTTAAAGAAAAATCAACTAAATATTTTGATGTTATTCATTTACAGATTTCAGTTTTTGATAGAAAAGTTCCTATTTATTTATATTTTCTGTATTTTTTAATAAATCTTATTTTAAACTCTTCTATCGAATAAACGACAAACGAAAAAAATATTTTTCAAGTTTTCAAGACTTTCTAGACTTTTGTTACTTACATATTCGCATCCATTTTCTGTGCATTATACCCTATCCCCTGGAAGAAACTTTCCGCCTTTAAAGTACTCTAAATTATAGTCTGCAAACATTGAATGAAATTCGTTTCTTGGTACAATTTCCAGACCAGATTTTAGAAACAATGTTTGTTTTAGAGATGGATGAATTTAAACAAGAGCCCAATGGGCTGAAGATTTGTGCCATTCATTTACCACAAATTCTTCTCTAATTTATTCGCACTGCATGAGAAATGCGACTAAATAACCCTGTCTGTCACAAATTTTCAAAAAAACTTTTTCGATTCTTGAGATATCTTTGTTTGAAGTTTAGTCTGTAAAATAATGGTTTGTATTTTGAGAAAAACTTATGATGTCATAAGTAAGTTAGAAAAAATAATGACATCTTTTTCTTTAAGAATATTGATGTCCAAATATTGACAGTATCAAGGCATAACCAAGACAAAATTAAAAATGCTGAAACATTAAAAAATAGTGTATAGTGCATTTTTCCTAACTTACTTTATATGACATCATAAGTTTTTGTTCATGTTTATGCATGATTTTGACATAATTCATAAACAAACATACTTTACTACCTACTGTGTAGGCTAGTTTTTTTACTGTTGTGACGTCACACATTTTATTACTTTCCAGTTTCTTCAAGATTACGTGACCACCAAACTTTTTGTAAAAATACAACATTCAGAAGAGGTGCGAGTAATATTTAAAGCAAATAAAAACCGAGCACTTTTTATATTTTGGCCCAAAGATTGGCCAAAATTATTATGTCACTTGTAAAATTGGTACCATCTTATTCAGCATGATTAATTTAAAAGTTACTTATTTTTTTAATTAGAGAATCAAAATTCCATTTTTTTAAAAAATGTTTTTCTAGACTCAAGAAAAATCAACTAAATATTTTGAAGTTATTCATTTACAGATTTCAGTTTTTGATTTCCTATTTATTTATATTTTCTGTATTTTTTAATAAATCTTATTTTAAACTCTTCTATCGAATAAACGACAAACGAAAAAAAGCTTCAAGTTTTCAAACATGAATAAGACTTTCCAGACTTTTGTTACTTACATATTTGCATCCATTCCTGGCATATTTGGTGAACCCATTACTAAATATGAAATCACAGATAAAACAATAGCACAGTGTTGATAATAAGAGTGAATAATCACAGTGGAGAAGAGTTTTTTGAACATTTCTTCAGGTTATGAAGTCTGAAACAATGCTCACCAGTAATAAAGGATTGCGAAGCCGTGAACGAGTCACTATGTTCGCAAGCGAAATTTTTCAAGACAGTAGGCAAAGGTAGGCGGAAAGGAAATACAGGCCGAAATTGGCCGAAATTATGTCTCACTTGAGAAATTAAAAATTTAATTAGTATTATCTCATTCAGAATACTAAATTTAGTGTCAAATTTCATGAAAATCAGAGCACTTTTAATATTTTGGCCTAATTATTGGCCAAAAATATGACGTCACTTGTGAAATTGATACCATCTTATTCAGCATAATTAATTTAGTCAGTGTACCAAATTTCAACCAAATCAGAGCTTTTTTCATGACGTCACTGGCCAATTAGAACTAGAAATTTTATTGGTACCTTGTTGGTCAATTAGAACTAGAAATTTTATTGGTACCTTGTTATTCAGCATAATTGATTTAGTCAGTGTGCCAAATTTCAGCCAAATCAGAGTTTTTATCATTTTTTGGCCCAAATTGGACAAACTTATGACGTCACTAGCCAAATTAAAAAATTTAATTAGTACCATCTTATTCAGCATGGTTAACTTTTTTTTGGTCCTAAATTGGGCTAAATCATGACGTTACTTGGCAAATTAAAAATTAATGAGTACCATCTAGTTCAGTATAATTATTTAGTCATTGTTCCAAAATTTCATGAAAATCGGAGCATTATTTTAGACAGTGTGCCAAATCAAAATTTTTCAATTTGGTGTAAATGGTCTGAGTTCATGTTAGAGATGCACGACACAGCCGAATTTTGCCTCAAAATCAAAATTGGCCTGGTTATATACTATTTTCGTGTATCTGCCAAATGAGCTCCGCGTTCCAGCTCACACCACTTTGGAACGCTTCGCAAAAAATCCCTCCCCCACATTGATTATTTTGAATTATATCAAACACTGTAACAAATCATACTGTGTGAAACACAAGTGAAGTAATTTTGGTTGAAATAATTACGGTACAATTTATATAAAATTAATAGTACAGAACAACGCCTTTGGATACTTTCTGAAGATATTTTGCGAACTCTTCTCAAAGGTCAAAATAAGTAGAATTAAGCGATTCAGGCTACATATACTTTAAAATATCTTCTTCACATTTTGTATTTACAGCTATTTTGAATCTTGCCTCTTTTTCCACTCCTTATTTTTTAATAATTTTAAATACCTTGAACTCCAAGATTTGTAAAAAGTTGTTGAATGAATCTATAATTCAAAACAAAAACAACAATTAATTAATGAACACGAGCTTAGTGTAGCAAATATACACAATGACGCAAGGGTAGATATATGAGTTTATAAGCTCTGTGGCAGAGTGATTTTCGAGCATAGATTCAGACTTCATAGCCTGATTCTAGGCTCAAACATCTCTCCTCCACATTAGATATTTACAGTTATATCTGGCCTTAATGAAAATATAATATCCCTTTCATCAACTCATCATTCCCACATTTTGGCATCACAAAGTTATTCATCTCCCTAGCTTACAGAACAATTTCCAAATAAACTCTTCTGGAAAATTCGTTGAAAGAATAGAAAATAAAAAATAAATATATATATATACCCATCTATTGATGTGTTTGGTCCACCTGAAGACATGTGTATTCTTGGTCCGGAACCAAACTGAAACATAACCTGCGAAGCACCATCCTGATTATTCCTGAGTCGGATATGATTGTCTAAAACGAATATTTTATCTCAGTCAAATACAATAACTATAGGAACAAAACAAATATATTAAATTAAAATTTTTAAACTAACACAACAAATAAAAAACTCAAAGGAAAATATGCAGACCAGACTATAAAAATATGCATCACTCTTTACAAAAGACGCTTCTATATTATTGGACAGCCCTTCCAAATGGACAAAATTTTATTTCACTTGGTTAGATTATATTTTATAGTAAAACATTATATTATTAAAGTGTAGACCTGCTAAAACTTTACTAGGACCAGCGCCTAAATTTCTAAAGGAATAATTGATACAAAGTCTATCCATGTCATTTCAGAAGACTATGCAGTGTAGAGGAAAGATTTTTGATTCAGGCAGCATGGCAGTAAAATCACTCCCCACTAGAGAATAACTTATCGCAAACATAAAAATTGTTGCAAAAAAGCAAAATTTGATTCCAGAAAAAAAACTTTCGTTCATAAAACAATAACCTGTGGCAATAATTGCTAAGACATGAATAACATGTTGACATAAAAAGAGGCTACCACCCATCCAAAAAAGGATTATATCCCAAACTTTCTTGCACAACTTACTATGCCTTCTCCTTCTTCCCCTACCCATTACCATCGGATCAAACATATTTTGCCATTCCTAAAACAAATCAAAGAAAAGTGTTTCAAGAAATAAATGGGCAGAAAACTTACAATTAATAATCTTACAGTTAGTTGGGGAGGTATTCAGAAGTATACAGTAATGTGTTCGGTTGTCATTGCTTACTTACTAACATTGCTACTTAAAACAAATTTGGTTTTTCATTCGACAAAAACATTTATATATTCCACGAGGAAGAGGTGAAGGGGGAGCATGGATTGACTTATTTTGAGGGAATATAAAAGATTAATATATCTTTCGTTCGAAAAAGTTCATGCTTTATATAATAGAATTATTTCCTAAACGGTATTGACTGACTTTCTACACACTAAGCTTGTTTCATAATTTTTTAATAAAACATTTTTTAGACAAGACAGCCAACACCACCTACATTTTTTGATGTCTATATAGCCTAAATCTATGCTCAAAAAATCACTTTTCATTTGGTATTTTCAGTTTAACACCCAACCTTGTAATAATATTAAGGTTTTACTGTCTTAAAACAACCGCATATCACATTTAGTTAATAGGGAAATAATTACAGCTCTCATTAACAGAAGCATGTAACCACACACACAACAAACACCTACCCACCACAGAAAGGTAGTAGAACTTTTAACTACTTACGTCAACAAAATTGTTTGCTTGCATATCATGAGGATCATTTCTAAGATAAAAATAAAACAAGAAAAATGATTTAGTTTTGGATCATTCCAAATCAAATCAATGTGATTTTTGATTTTGACACTCACCATATCTAAATCTGATGATAGAGTAACTCAAATCCATGAGAAAAACAAGTGTATCAAATTGTTGGCCTCCGATTCTTATCAGTTAACGAGATATTGGTACTTGTTTTCAGACTATGCCATTTTTATAAATACATGTCCAATCACCTTGAAATTTGGTACCACCCTGATTTTTAGAATGAGTAATTCAAATTTGACATTAAAAATGACTTTTTAAAGACATTGCCTTTTAACATAATGGATTTCATAGAGTTACTTGTTATGATGATCAATGTTTTGACCACTTACTCTTCCATCACCACACAGTATTTAAAAAGTGATAAAGCCTAAATCTATGCTCAAATATCTCTCCTCCGCATTTGGTATTTAAAGTTATTCAAAACTCTGAATGATAAAGGTAATGAAATAATTATATTAGGAGATTTTGTGTGATATACTTGTTGTTTAAAGAAAAAAACTTCCATACGGTTGAGATATATTTTCTTCTGATGTATCGTCTTCTGTCCTTCTTTCAACTTCTTCTATGAAACCAGAATCACATTGTGAACACTGGTAATCCTAAATGAATTGCAAAATGAATTCATAAATTTAGATAGTCAGTAGGAATATAATTCTTAATTCTTAATTTCTTTCTATAAAATTCAGGTACATGGCATGATAACTAATCACTTTAAAACGAGCGACAATAAGTACAATTACACCCACAGTATTCAGCAAAAGCCCTTTTATATCCCACAGAACGAACTAATGTTGTTTTTGTTATAAAATAAGGCCATCACAAGAGGAGAAATTAGCTTATTAAAAAAA
>JAUELI010141089.1:0-12943 GCA_031471325.1 Catablema vesicarium
ACGTTAGAGCAACGTTTAAATGAACGTTGCTCTAACGTTATTTTTCTGACTTTGAACAGGTATTTGCCCACTGGGTAAGATCTATTACATTCCAAATTGTGGTTACGAATCAAATTTTTCTTTCAACTCAAAAATGATCATGTTCTTATTCCTTATTTGGTATTAAATACAACCAGTTGCTGTTAATTGAACAATCAGTTTGAAAATCATCTTTCATCCGTGATTGTAATGACATCAGTGCATCCACTTAACATTTCCGGCAGTCACCAAAGTTATTTCTGGTTCAACAAAAACTGTTCACGTACCGCCTCGGAATGAATTATTCAATGTTTACCGCTACGGAATCGAATACAATTGAAGAAAATCTTTTATCCATTAATCTGATTGGACTAACATCCTCAATTATGCTCTAATTGCGGATAACCGTTAAGACGAATAAAAAATTTATTGATAAAAAAAACTATTAGTAAATTCAATAGAACAACTTCTTTGGTGCTATGTTAGAGTCACTATTTTCGAACGAATTACACTTTCATGATTTTAGAAATATTATAGAATGTTTTAATGAATGCTGTAGGTTTAACCGATTTTCAGCACAACGCGCGCCTTCGCGTTAAGTAATTGCATTGTAAAAAATGCTTGTAAAAAATATCAGAACAAACAAAACAAATCAAATTCAAAATTTTATCCTCCTCAACAATTAAGATTTCAGTAGTAACTCAAAGGGCAAGAACCTGTTTAAAGTCCGCAAAATAACCATAGAACAAGGTTACTTTGCAGACTTTGGTCAGGTTTTAGCCCACTGAGCATTAGATATAATTAATAAAGAAGGAGGCCATATCAAATACTGAGGTATCCAAATGGGAGAGATATTTACCCAGTGGGCAAATACCTGCTCAAGTCAGTAAAATAACGTTAGAGCAACGTTCGAATGAACGTTCTCTAACGTTATTTTTCTGACTTTGAAGAGGTATTTGCCCACTGGGAAGCATATATTCGGGCTACCTGGCTACATAGCCTGAATCTATGCTCAAAAAGCTTTCTTCCCCATTTGTTTTTTTAAATTAACTCAATTTGCTAAAAAACATAATTGAGGCTGAAGGATTTCAAATTTCGTTATTGATACAGCAGACATATTTTTAAACCACGCACACACAACTATGGTTTTTATCTGAATTTTTAATTTTTGGCTGTTACCCAATATAGTTTTATTTTGCTTTATTTAATTATGCTTAATGAAGGTTATCTGTTGATCATTACATGAGTAAATATACTGAAAATCTATTGGTTGTTTCTTTTTACTTTTGAATCAATCAAAAATCAAAGTATTCATAGATTACAACTTTCGGCAGTGATCAGAATCAAGTGTAAACATGACGTTATCAATATGCGTGAATATCTTCTTTGGTACCAAATGTAATTGCCAATTTATCAGCTAATTTAATAGCCTGGAATACTACCGAATACGGTCCCGTATATTCCCGTATACGGACTGTGTATTGCCTTAACCTCTTCGCTAGTGTAATGTGTCGCCCTTTTTTTTTTTATACTTCTAACGTATTAGTACTGGATATCTTAATGCTTCAGGGGGTGTTACTTTTTCAAAGATTGCAATTATTTCAATAGACATATTGGACATTTTATTCACTTTGTATTTCATCGTAATTTTAACAATTTACCTTCCCCTCTGAGGTCGAAATTAATAAAAATAAGCTTGGATTCAGGCTGCATTAATAAAAATAATCTTGGATGCAGGCTACATAGCAAAAAAATTCTCTAACACATTTTATATTTATCGGTTTTTTGAACCCTCATTAACGAACGCTTAAAATGGATTAATTAAAAATCTTAATACCTCAGACTTTAGATTGCTACTACTATGAACAGAACATTCCTAACGTTATTAGGTCGGAGAATTTTTTTCTTTCCAACACATAACCCTAACAAAGACGTCGTTTAGACGTTCCGATAGATACCAACTACTAGACATTCAAAATTGAAAGATTTATACATGAAAGGGTATTGGTCATCTTCGTTCTCAGAGTTTCACGGTTACCAGAGAGAATATAAAAAGAGAAAGCACTAGTGACAAAATTTTTAACTCATGATAAATATCAATTATCTGACAGGTGAGTGGTTAGTATAAAACGATTTGACCAATCAACTGTTAGATATCATCTCAAACCAATAAACAAAAACCTGCTCTAACTTTATTTTGAAAATTTAGAACAGGTTTTTGCTCAGTAGGAATAGTAGCTGAAAATTAAAATTAAAATATCTTACCTGTCGATTCAGCTATTGTTGATAGACCAGCTACCACAATAACAAAAATAAACATTTTCATTTTTAAAAAATTTAAAAAACCATATAAATAAATATAAAGTTATATATCTCAGTTTTCTATATGTGAGTAATTCAATGTATTCTTGAAAGTAAGTTTGATACCAAGCGTTGCACCCATTATATAGGATGTAGGTTGTAAGATGGTTTCTATATAAGATCATTTAAAACATAGGTTAGTCTGTATTTTTACCTCAATTTTTACAGTAGTAAAGAGCGGCTATGTTCGTAATTTGGAGAATTTGTTAAGCAGCATTGAACCTTGGCAATGTTTTGACTCGGAAAAATAGAAAACACACAGTTTTACAAATAATAATTGTAACTTTTTTT
The DNA here is from genome assembly GCA_031471325.1 of Catablema vesicarium. Taxonomy (NCBI): domain Eukaryota; kingdom Metazoa; phylum Cnidaria; class Hydrozoa; order Anthoathecata; family Pandeidae; genus Catablema; species Catablema vesicarium. The sequence continues at coordinate 2,671 of JAUELI010141089.1, forward strand.
TTTCTTAAGTAGAAACCATTCGAAAACGGAATTTGTCTAATTTGTTTAATTGGTGTTTTTGTTATGAATTATGTAACAGGTTTGACGAATTGCTCAATTTTGATTATGTCTGAATTAATTACGATTTTAATGAATTCGACTATTAAGGAAACAAAAGAAATTACTTGAAATGATACATAAATAACAGTTAACTTATTTGTGTCATGTTGACGATGACGGTGTTGGTTGCTAGGAGTGGATCAGACGTCAAATATGGTATATTTTCGATTTTACATAGAGTAAGCCAAACACTTTATTAATTTTTTGATTTCTGTATTTATGTTGCCTTGCCGGCACATGACGTCCTTTCAACATCAAAGAGGCGTTATTGTGACGTTGAAAGGGTGTTTTATGGTCCATAGTTGTGACAAGAGATGCTTCGTTTGTGCCGTAGCTGTATGAGCAACTTAAATGTGTTTTGTTATTTAAAATTTATTGAAGATTTTGTTTTAATGGAGTACTACATTTTTTATGCTACATAGCATGAGTGCTCAAAAATCACTCCTCCGCATATAATTGTCAGCTATCCCCGTCCTTGGCACGTATTGAAAACGTTCCGAATGAAACGCATTAAAATTTTTCTGAATTAAATTTTAAATCAACTAACTTTTGCTATATTATACGTTGATATTGAAGTACATATATTATTTGAGACTTCAGAAGTTCAGAGAACTAAGAAAACACATTTACAACCAATCAAGATGAAATGCTTTTTCCTTTCCTTCACCTTCCCTTTTCCTGGAAAAAAAAATCATTATTCTCTAAAACGACAACTATTGTTGAAGTTCATATCATTAACAAAGACATTTTACATGTTTGAAATGTTTAAATAAACGTCATGTTAGTGTTAGAGTGTTTCTATTTTCTAATGTTTAAATAAACGTCATGTTAGTATCAGAGTGTTTCTATTTCCTAATTTCTCTAATATCCAGTTAAAATAGGCGATAAAAAATCTATGGAAAATATCAAAAAATGTTGTGAAGAAGTATATAAGCTTCTTTCCAGTATGTATTCTCTTCATCGCTAAAGAGTATTCATTTCAATGATAAAATTTTTGATTATTATTGCTTAAAAATTAGTTACAAACCGGAAATAAGGAAGCACAATTCTGATTACCTAAAAAGCTAACTATGTGTGGTAAAAAATTATATAGCTAAGCTTCCTACTAAAGGACATTTGTAAGGAAAAAGTATGAATAGAAACGTTTGACTATTCCACCCGAGATCTAACCTGAATGAACATGGAATAAAAAGCACGGAAACGAATGCAATAGTAATATCTTGTTAATATTGAACATATATTGAACATATATTAAAAAAGACAAACTTTGTATTGCGCATGTTTTATTTATTTAACAGTAGAGGGAAAAAGCAATTACGTTGAATGGTAATATGCCTTCCTTGTTGTCGCACGTTTAAAATCAGCTAAAAGGAATGTTTCAATGAAGATGAAAGATGAGTTCAAAACATTTAGTGCAGATTGCCACACGGTGATGTGACTGACAGATTTAATTTTGCTTTCATTGACAGAAACAGCACTAGAAAGGAGTGAAAACACTAATAAAAAATTATATTAGAACAAAATACACATATTTCATGGAATATTTTTTATCCTTTTCATAGCAACGAACAAATCGTACATACACACAAACCAACAAACAAATAAACAAAATAATCCTGTCATTGAGTGGGATATTGTATAATTTTGGGGGAAACAGAAATAGTTAAAAAAAACTCAAAGCAATTTCCTTTCTATCTGCCTCATTAATTATTATTCTATTCTGGTGCAACGAATTTTTTGATAATTAGTACGTGTTAGCGCACCATAAGTTGTTGTCTATGACTATGTTGTCCAATATTTTACGAAAAAAATATGGACAACGTGAATAGCCCCAAATTGGAAATGAAGTAAAGGTCAAGATTCAAACTAAACTGTAAATATCAAATGTGGAGGAGGAATTTTTTAGCATATATTCAGGCTACACAGCCCAAAACTCCCTCCTCCATCACGCTTATTTTCACTTATTTTGACCATTTAAGGTTTACACTACTGGATATATTTTGTATACAAATTTTTAAAGGGGGTTTCGAATGGTTACAAACACAACAGGATAAAATGTAAACAACTTGTTAATTTCGAGACATTACCTTTCATTTCCATATGAAAATATGGATTGTAAACCTTGTTCTTGTATACGATTCTTATTTCCAAAAGACAATTTTGACTTAGTTAGTAATCTTTGCATCTTTTTTAATTTTAGTTTAGTTTTTATCTTTTTTTAATTTTCTTGTTTTTATCTTTGATCTTTTTCAAAAACTTCGCCTTGCTTGTGTTCTTATTGTCTGGAACCAATGGGAGAGCTCAGATTTTAAGTTCAAACCAGAACATTGCCTAGTCATTACGAATATCGGTATTTTGCCCCCGGTTAGGAACCAGTCAAATTTGAGTGCATCAAATAGCTAATGATAATGCTTGTATTAATTCCAATTCCAACAACAGAATTATTTTATGATCGGCCTTAATCAGTGTAGTGTGACCCCGTATAAATACTGAAATTTAAATCTTTCCGGGGGGATTGTTTAACTTATAATACTTTAAATATTATTCCATGTTTTTATTAGATATGTATACCACCTTGGTATATTACACTGTGCAATTATAAGGCATTGCGCAGTCCATATACGAGAATATACAGGACCGTATTCGACAGTATTTTACACTGTGTTACCATTATGGTTTCCGAAGTTACTTCATTAGCACCCTAGTAACTGTTTTATGGTCCATGAAAAATACCACTATTTGAAAGTTTCACATAACATAAATATGTAATAGTTTCATTTTGGGAAGAGGGTTGGAATAAAAGTTGCTGCCAGCATTTTAATGCCCAATATATCATTGCAGAATTAATTTGTTTTTATGTTTATCCGGGAAGAAAAAAAATTTTCCAATATTTTTTTTTAATAACTTGGGTGTGGCATTTTTGCAGTCAGTTGTTGTTACAAATCGTGTTTTATTTCAGTGTTACGACAAAATATTATGTGATTATATGGTTATTGCATATGCTGATTACATCACCAAATACGCATGGATGAATTCAATATCTTAATTGAGCCATATACTTTTCAGCTAGTTTTAAATTATCAGAAATAAACAGTTATGAAGTGATTAAAATTCCCACTGGTATATTATATTTAATAGATATTCCAATGTCATAAAATGTCATAAAATGTGGGAAGAAGAAAATAATAATCAAGATAGTATCAAAGGCTTGCATTATATCAGGTATGACTTTAGATGGTTATGAAACTTTCGATTTGTCATCTTGTCATTGTTTACATATTTTTATGTTTCAAAGGTCAAATTTCAAAAGTCATAGCTAAGACTTTTAAAAGAAGTTAAAAATTCAGGAAAAAATATTACACTGATATATGATACGTTATATATTATATTATAATTTTGATCATTCAGATAATGCAATTCCTCCGAATGTTGTATTCAGGAGATTAAAGAAACACGATGAAAAACGAAGTGTCTTTTCAGTAAGTAATTAACCCATTGAGCACGAACGTATATTGTTCATCAAATCATGCCATTTTGATATTGTTAGTAAGATATCATTGTTTCTTTTGTTTTTAGGATCAGTTAGTGACCGCAATATTGTTGCTCTTCGGATTATCTCCTTCCCGGAGAAGCGATAACTTCCACGTAAGACACAAATCAGCTCGTTAGATGTAAAGATTACTTTCATTAGTTTTCTAATACACCAGAACAAGAAATCCGGTGTACAATACTTACATGAAATTATCATAACGAACGAGAAAGAAAGATGTACCTGCTAGAAACTGGTGTTTTAAAAATATTATCGGATTTATAGGTTGAAGCTTCGTTTTTCTGTGGTGCCTTCCTTTGCATATATTACTTTGTTTTAGAATTAAGCTTTCACTGTAATTCGTAATTCATCAACAAGTTTAATTTATAATTTTATATGAATTTATAAGTCGCCAAATCTACACGTTTGTCTATTTTGTTCGGTTGTATAGCCAATTTTTTCAAAATGAAATAATTCTTAATATTATGTTTGAAAGTTTGAAATTTAAATCGCTGCAACAATCTAATTTTACACTCAAACAAATGTGGAATATTACAGAGTTGATATCTGATCGTTGATTAAACTTCCTTTCATTGTTACACCTCCGGAAAAGTTTCAATATCTGAATGTATATAGAGCATTTAGGTGGTACAAATCGGAGAATTTTAAGATTAAAAAGAAATATAAACTCCTAAAAATCTAATATTCTAAACTATTCCAGTGGCAAAACTTGGAAATTCAGGAGGTTTTCACCAAAAGTATGGTTTGATGACTTTTGATATTTGATATACTTAAATCATTTGATAGTGTAGGGGGGTAACTCTGGAAATCATTGTATCTTTTGAATGCTTTTAATTATTTTATATTAAAAGAAAGATGAGCTTTTAATTATTTATTTTTAACGTTTTGGAGATTTGGTGGATCGGATCTGTTTATGGTTTCCCATACGGAAATTTTTATTATGAAAAGCTTATGATTTAAAATTTATAACTGCGATTACACATTGAAGTAAAACAGTCATTTTCAAATATAATTTCAAAGAGGCCTAAATAAATAAATAAATGAATAAACTCAAAATTACAGTATGGTGGTTATCAAGACCGGGAATAACTGCAAACACCAAGTGTAGCAGAGAATTTTGAGCATATTCAGGCTTTACAACCTGAATTTATGCTCAAAAAATACTCTTCTACATGATTTATCAACTCTGATGTCTGGTTTGCCATTGCTGATTAAATACATTCCTGTTTCACTTGTGTGATTGAAAATATATTAAAAAAAGTGTCAGCTCTGTCCAACACTAGATTACTTAAAGGAGAACTGACGACAGCATATCAAGTTGATCTAAAATCGTTCATTATGGTCTGCAATACCTCAATGTAAATTTTTTTATATATAAAATTATCTAATTCGGGAGATATAGCCCAAAAAGGATCATTACGTCATCGCCCAGATCCCTTATTTTGTGAGTGATCCTGATCGTTAATAAATCATTAATGACACCGTTTCGCACAGCTTCATAAACAAAATAAAATAAATCGCTTTTATAATCAGTAAGAACTAGTAACAAAAAATATTGTTTTGTACACTAACTGAATAAAAGTTGAACAAAATTCTTTATTGGTACAATAGTGCTATACTATTATATGAAATATATGACTTAATAAAACCACCCGTTCATCAATTGAATACTTTTTGAGAATATTTTCCAATAATGTGTTTTCAATAGAGATTTTGTAAAAATAGTATAATAATTGACAACGTAAATCAAAAGAATATTTTCCAATAATGTTTTTTCAATAGAGATTTTGTAAAAATAGTATAATAATTGACAACGTAAATCAAAACAACATAAGATAAGTAATTGGAATCACAACTGAACTTTCGTCACTGACAGATACATCAAATACACGTTGATTGTTGACATTTTTATGTTCACTGCTGCTCCCTGACATTTTTATGTGCGCGAAAATACGTCACAAAAAAAATTGTCCAGAGTAAACCGTGTGGCTGACCATGACTTGATTGGAGAGAATCAGGGCCCATTTAAGAGGTTTATAATTAAAATTTGGTAAAACATGACCCTTTTTTCCCGTCGTTAGTTCTTCTTTAATTAAACAAATGTGAAGCAAGGGTAGTTGAAAAACCTTAACTTTATACTTCCTCGTTTATCGCTGCTCAAAATGACTTTCGTAAAAGAAAATAGTGTTATCGTCAAGGAACTATTACAGCTTATCGGAACATTTGATTTACTACTTAACCTAATCAGTACTTCTGATGTACGTGTTTCATTAAGAAATCAATACTGATTAGTATCAGTTTTTCTCTTGTCTTATGTCTTATTTCATTTATTATTGTATGGAACAAAAAACAATTGATATTGATACTCTGTCACCATAAAATCATTGTTGCTGTGTACTATGATACTATGATCTATGGATGTACTATGGATAGAATACATCATATCCATAAAGTGACACCACATGACTTTAAGTGAGAAACAAAATTCAAATAGACAACAAAATAGTACCAACAACTAAAAACAGTATAACTTGATAAAAGTATAATACGCGGAGAGGACACAAAATTTCTAAACAAAAAACCATCTAGTATATAGACTTATTGATGATAAAATTGGCCTATTTGATTCACTCCAATATAGCAACTCTACAATCGTGTGAGAACGAAGACCCAATTTCATATATCTCGCGACAGTCTGGAAAAACGTTTTAAATCGCATTTGACAAACCAACTCGTCTCCAGCGCTTCTTCTCTTTCTATATTCAAATCTTTTTCTTACCTTACTTGAATGTCTATTTAGAAGAAGTCCTTGGAACGATTTTGCAGACAAGTCGATATTATTGAAAGTAATGAATGTGAAGAAAGCACATTATCACATATTTAATTACAGCTTCTATTATTGATATCATATTTTTATTCAGTGGCAGTACAATACGTCCCCAAGAGGGCTTCCTGCAAAAAATATTTTTGTTTTTGGTGCTATTTTGTTGTTTATTTAAATTCAATTTTTAAATTTCTTACTTAGTCCTGGGTCCTCGGGAACCACTTAGCGTCCTGGGTCCCAACTGAATTCCTGAGACATAGGTTCCACTTTACGTTTATGTATTACAGTATGGATCAATGTCATTTTCTCTTATCAAATGCTAATTGTATAATTAAGTCACACGGAGTATAGTGTGATTTATTTGAACGCACGTTTGCGATTGTCGTCATGACAAGTTTGAAATACACCTGATGAGGCCGTTACTGTATCATATTCGTACACAAATATATGATTCTAAAGATAGAAATTTCGGACCATCTAAAATATGATACGGATGCCGCTGCGCTGGGCTTCTGGAAAATTTTTTGACCCCGGGAATTCATGACCACTAGTGCGCAAGGCTTTGTCACCTTTTTTAAATATTATTTTTTTAAATAACTTCCACCATCTGCAACCCCGACCGGACAATAAGTTGCCTCCCTTATCTAGGCCCTTCCTTATTATTTAGTTAGTAGTAATTTGATTGTGGTTTTTGGGGAGAATTTTCTAATGAAACTGCCTTACTTATTCATAATATTTTTTGAGTTACTTGTTCAAATATTTAATTACTCGCAAGAGATACTTAGTTACACTTTTACAACTCTTATAGTACTACTCTATATATCACGAGACTATTATATACTTCTTTAGGTGTATATCACGGGACTATTATATCACGACCAATCACATGACACTACTGCATTACGTGATATACTATTTATAACATATTTTGAATGTACGGATTTGATAAAATAACTGTATGTGATATATGATTAGTTACATGAGATGTATTCCTGAATTTAGTGCAGCATAAATACATATACCATAGACATAAATATGATCATCTGGTTTAAATTATTCTACTGTATATCTTTGACGTTTACACGGTAGAACCTTCGGTATTAAATTGATATGACTACAAATTTATAAACAAAATTACCAGTTTTTTTATTCCAATTTTCGTGAAATTTCACACTAAGATAGAAGAAAGGTTAAAACAATATTTTATTTTTGGTTCAATTTTATTTCATCTAAAACAAATGTATAAATAAAGCACAATTTCATATAATGAAAAAAATAAAAAGTTTGAAAAAACAAAAATATAAATCAAAGTTAAATAACATAGGATATGAAAAATAGAAATTTAAAAAGGACTGTGATGGCGTAGAAAGTATTGATATTTATAACAATAGACCATATAAACTATGCTGTTGAAACGGATTGCTCAAGAATTATCGCAACACAAACCACGTTAAGCACACTTGTGATCTTCCTAGATTCTTATCAAACTTTCATTCTTTTAGTTTAATTTAGTTTAACTTATTTTTTTTGTTAAGTTTGAATTAATGATTCCAGTCAGTTTGTCTGGAAATTAATCGACCTATGATAACTGCAGATATATTATTAAAAACTTTGAAAACATCGCCATAGAAAATGGATATTGCTATCCTGGTTAGACCATGTGGTTTTGTCTTGAATGGTCACAAGATTTAGATGTTTTGTTTTTTAAATTACGTTTTTAAACTATTTTATATTGTTAGTGCAAATTGCACAAGAGACGTAAGAGTCGATGAAACTATATTCTCATTTTGTAATTATTCTTGTATCTTTTCTCATTTATATTTAAAAATCAGTTGGCAAGACTGGGTATCAGCAAATATCAAATGTGAGGGAAAAATTGTTGAGCATTGATTCAGGCTATGTAGTTTAAATGTCCAGCATTGTGTAATCACTGCCAACATTAATAAACAGATAAGAGAGATCTGAAAACATTAGGATAATGTTAACAACAATTTACTGGTTTGTTTATTATTTTAATGTGTATCACAAAATTTTGATCTATAATAGCTTCATTTCCTGTACGTGATGCGTTGCTATTGTGAATCTGAATGCTTTAAATTTGTATAATTAATATATTACGCAGCTTCGCGTAACTTATAATTTAGTTTTTTTCATTTCCTTGACTTCAAGATCATTAAAATTTTTTTGGAGCTTAAAAACTTTCTTCAAATATCAAACAAGAGAAAAAAATAATTCTATAAATCGGCCCTAATTTCTATGGATGGTTACCAGATGTTAGGGGGGAATATTTTTCAGAATGGATTCTCTGGTGTATTTTAACATGAAAAGACAGCTTTTCGACACACCCTAAATAGTGCCTTAAGTACACTGAGTTCCTGAAAATCCATCTGATTCGTTAAAGGGTCCTATTTTTTTTTATTTTTTTTTTTTTTTGGTAGAAGAAATATAAAAAACTTTAATAATCATAAATAATAAAAAAGCTAAAATGTCGTATTAAAATATTTGATAAAATAAGCAGTAAAAACGGTATAAAAATGTTGTTTAAAAAATGTTGAAAGAAGCTGTTTTACTCACACACGCACACACACGCACTCCTAAGGGGCCTATTTTGACTTTTGACAAAAATACAAAAACAAAAGCTAAAAAATTATCCAGGTCATTCTGATCACAAGTTAATATTTACACGATGTTTTTAGGGAAAGCTACACCGCGTGAAATACTACAGAATACGGCTTTCGACTGAACGATGGCCTTGCGAAGTACCTGACCGAAGAAGTTGATAAATAATTCAAGAAACCAGAATATCTTATATACATTCACAGCGTGAAATACTACCAAATACGGTCCTGTATATTTCCGAATACGGACTGTATAGGGATCATATTTTGGTCGGTCGATGACGGTTTTTTTCAATGTGAAAATAACTTTGTTTTGACTTGAAAATGATATTATTTTCATATTTATGAGGCGCCATAGCGGACAAAAGTCTAAAATATTTTTCCATCCTCTAAACTTTAATTTGTGCTGTGTATTGTTTATTTTATGGTATCTGATCTTTATTTTGAATGTCAAATAATTTTGTGAATGTCAAATTAATTTTTTGAATGTCTAATTTTTTTTTTCAACGTCTAATTTTTTTTCATGTCTAATTTTTTTTTCAATTTCTAATTTTTTTTCAATGTCTAATTTTTTTTTCAATGTCTAATTTTTTTTCAATGTCTAATTCGCCATAGCGGACAAAAGTCTAAAATATTTTTCCATCCTCTAAACTTTAATTTGTGCTGTGTATTGTTTATTTTATGGTATCTGATCTTTATTTTGAATGTCAAATAATTTTGTGAATGTCAAATTAATTTTTTGAATGTCTAATTTTTTTTTTCAACGTCTAATTTTTTTTCATGTCTAATTTTTTTTTCAATTTCTAATTTTTTTTCAATGTCTAATTTTTTTTCAATGTCTAATTTTTTTTCAATGTCCAATTTTTTTTTAAGTGTCTTTTATTATTTGAATGTCTAATTTTTTTCATGTCTTAATTTTTTTACGTGTCTATTTTATTTTTTTCACGCCTAATTCTTTTCGAGTCCAGTTTTTCAATTCGACGCATGCGTATTAGGGAATCACAAATCGCATGCTCTGAAACCAATATGGCAGACACAGATATTGAGATTCGAGCGTTCTTGAGGCATTTGCCAGGAGATATAGAGCTTGCACGGAGCAGCATAGTTTCTGCTGATATCAATTTGTTGGAACATTGGCACATGCGAATGGAAAATGCAATCAATCTCTTGCGTTTACTCCAA
>JAUELI010141199.1:0-19655 GCA_031471325.1 Catablema vesicarium
AAGACTTAGTTGGAGATGGAGCAGAAGGGAGACCTTCTAGATCTCCTAAAGGTATATCATATAGATGATCAGAGACAAAAGTGTGTTTGTGTTCGTCAAGAGTAGATTGTTTGACGCAAAGGTTGACCTCACACTTGGGATCAAGGAGAGATTCGGTTTTCAAAATGAGGCTGTAGAGAGCTCGCAAAATTTATGAAATAGTTTCTGGTCAAACCTTGTCATAACAACAATATACATAGACAAATGAAGAACAGTGCTTTTTAACTTCATATGTAATTTTCACTTTGAAAATTCCCAAAAATACCAAAAAAGTGCAGATTTTTACAATTATGGTGTTTTCGCGGAACTATTTAAACAAGTTGGAACTGATTGAAAGATTTAAAATGAATTCTTAAAGACCTCTCAGATGCTTATTTACATACAATGGAGAAAATAAAATGTTTTATAAAGTCAAACTCACTGAAAAATGCCTAAGAATGTTTAGTTTTTTTCTATATGAAAATAAGATTTTTAATCTTCAACCTCCTATAGTGATAACAACTGTAATAGAATGACAACTACTGACACTAGACAGTTTCTGAAAATATTGAAATCATTGTATTGCAAGTTACAAAATTCAAAAAAATTGTTTTACCCCTTTCTGGAAGTATACCTAATATACTTTTTTCTCATTATTCAAATGGTTGTGTAGTCAGTGCAGGACCTATGTTTGCCATGTGCAAATCTCTTTCAACTGGAAACTCACTATTCTATCACAAAGACTGTTCTAGGTACACGTTCACATCATTGTTTCATTGGACAAGAAGATAATGCAACCATACACATGAAGAGAATATTGATTGATCAGAATGTCACAAAGTACAGATTTAATGAAGATGTTACTAATTAGGAAGTTTACCAACCAGGAAAGTATGTAGCTTGCATCTATGATGATTCGTGGCACATTCGATTGACCAGGAATGATTTGAATTTGCGTATGTACAGAATTGAGATAATACAATTTATCATTTGTATAAGCAATGAGATCTGAATCATTCTTACAACATAATAAATATAAAAATAAACACATGATTATGATATATAATTTTATTTATAACTAGGTTTTGAAGATTATTTAATGCCACACATATGATAACGATATCATCTATGTTATTTGTCAGTGAAATAAAATAGATATAAATCTCTTGCAATTAATTTAATGGTTTAAACGGTGTCTACTAAAATGCATAATTTAGCCACATTATTTGTTTTTTTAACATCTGAGTGAGCATAGAATAGATTAATTGCGCAGTGCAACTACTCCTAGTCGTAGAACCCGCTGACCATGTTATTTATCATGCATTAGTTTCATTTTGAAATGTTGTTGATAAGTAGTAATACCTTATCAGTACAATTTTTGTCACAAGAACATAATCCTTCACCAGTTATGAAGAGGATCTATTTCTAGTGATTGAGCAGAAAATTGTTTTAGATGCATTGATCATTGGCACACATCATTGTGACAATATTCTTCGGTCTTTTTTGCTATATTTTTCGACGAAAGTGTTTGTTGATAAAGTAGCAGCAATGCATGTACCTGTCCAGCCTTTTAGAAATAATTATTTAGCTCAGCATGGGGTCCAAAATACACAATATTTTGAAGGTCTTTACAACCAATCCCCATTCCAGTAGTGATTGTAACAACATAGAAACTTATTTTTCCATCTGAAACTACCTAGTCTTTAATGATATGATCCTTAATTTTATCTGTAGTTCTTGAAGGAAACATACTATAAGGATGCACGTAAAAAAAGAATATTCCTGTGCAAATACTTCGTGAAGGTATGAAAATATTTTTCTGCATCCTTCATCGTTCGGCAAAAGACAACAACATACCTTGCCAAATATCCATTGTTTTTTACATCTTCAGTCACATTTTAAAAAATTTATCCAACATTGTATACAGAACAAACTGTTTTGGAACATTTTATAACATGGATGCATAATGGGTTGAAAATATGTCTCTATGGTAGTTAATGCAAGCAGTTAATGCAATGATTGGGACTTTTCTTTTAGTAAGAGATCATATTTTTCCTAACTTTCCATACCATACCACTCTCTAAAAGATTCTGTTTTTGAGCTATGTGCACCCCTAGAAAAATTTATAAAAAAATAATTAAATATCTAGGCATAAGAGTATTACTATTGTGAAGGATGGATCTGTGAGCAAAAATTAACGGATACATTATGGCTCAATCTATGCCCATATGTTTCCCTTAGAGATAATACTTGGTATTTGTTATTACATCCAGCCTTTATACACTTTTTTATATAACATCAACTTTATAAGAACAGTAATTAGCAGAAATTTTGGGCGAAATACCATAGGTCTATAAGTCAAACAATAGAGGAATGACAACAATTTGAGGCTGGGCCTCATTTTTCTGGTTCCTATACAAAAATTGCATTTATTATATTGCAAAAACAATTGGAAAAAAATGGGAAAAATGAAAGCGGTTTCAACTTTCAGAATTAAGGGACAGGCAAAATATATCAAGATATTTAGTAAAACAACACACAAAAGCAGAAAGTAGTCTTGAGCTATAGCTGTTCTCATAAAAAAAATTAATAGCATATAAGTATAAGAGTTTCTTATAAGGAACACAAAATATACAACAGCAAATTTTCGGCACAAAAATTGAAAGAAAAAGATAATATACTTAAGTCACATGCTGACTGCTCATTGTTTGCATGACAAACCTTCATTTTATGTCATCTAAATTTATCTCAAGACCATTTTAATCAATACTTTAGTGTTGTAATTCATATCCTCTTGATATTAAAAAAATGAATTCACTGTATACCAATTATGTTGTTGTCATAAACACTGATATAGTTAATATCTGAACAATATCGTGCCAGTGTTCTATTATAAGCATGCATAGCGTCATATAGTAAAAATATCTTCTTTTTTTAATTTCGGTCTCTTTCAAAGGGCTCACTTAAAGTAGCGAAAAAAAGCAACAAGAAAAAAGAAATACAAATTAATCTTTTAGTTGATATAGAAAGGCTCAACGTAAGAGAGGAAATTTCCTGAATAATTTTTAAAATAAGGTAATTAGTAGTGACGGTGATTTCTTTCCGCCTCTCTGAATCCCATAAATAATTTCTACCTTGGATATTTGATGGAGTTTTGAAGGTGAAAAATTGGTACTGCATATTGCTTCTTCCACAAGCTGCACCTTTTCTTGATTGAGGCTCTCATTTGATCATTATTGACCCAGTGGTCGTAGGTTTTTCCAAATTTGTCTAAGCTTACAAGATTGTAGCATGGCTTACACTCTACCATTTTTCATCTATTATCTGAAAATTGAATATGGTAAATAAAATAGGGAAACTGCACGAGAATGCAGTCTTACACACATATTCTAACTATGTAGCGCTGATTCGGGAATTTTTTATTTGCGTAAGAAACATCCAAAATATCAGTATGTCAAAGGAAATATGAAAACTGCATGAGAGTGTGGTCTTATACACATATTCTAGCTCTGTTATACTGCTAATTCTGCTAAATAATTTTTCCCTGGGATAAGGAAAATTAAAATATATTGAAAAAAATATGGAAATTGCATCACCTTGAAAAGAGATTAATTTTGCCTATATTTTCTTTTAATTTTTTTCGTGAACAGATTTTCATGAATCATGATATAAAACTGTTTAAGAAAATAAAAAAGATTACACTTGCAAGTAAAATTTCAAAAATTCAAACAGAAAAACAGTTAGAGCCTGCAATTCGGAAAAGTTTTGTGATTGGTACAAATCAAAACTTTTCGTGAGAACACATTTTTAAATAATCTTGCAAACATTCGATCTCCCTAAAGTACACTCAAAATGAAATAATTGATCAAGTCTGTCTGCAAGCCTAATTAATTAAACGTTTGTACAATTTTTCTGGAGATGATCGATGAAAATTCTACAGAGAAATAAAATACAAACAACAAGTTTGAATGTAACCGAAGGTGATAACTTTTCTATTTAAACAACCTTTACATCACCGAAATGGAAATAACTATGACATAGTATACATGGAATAACATGATTTATGAGGGTTGGGCATGTTAGATTGGTCCACATCTTACTTAAAGTGGAATATCCTGAAACCGCATTCAAAATCTGAAAAATTATGTTAGAAGTCTTTCAAACTCGTCTTCAGCAAGAGTACTTATGTTGAAATTACAGACCTGGAACGAACAACCTGTATAGCCCTACACATTGTCACGTGACGGTTCCCTTGACAACAAAGATTCCCCTAAGTATCACGTGACATTGGTCATGTGACTACGCAAACTGATATCATACTCATGGATACCAAAATCACTGAAAATGCATGATCTGATGAGAACTTCGGTATGAAAGCTCGCATCGCTGTACCCCTCAACGATTCGGTATGAAAGAATGGCAACGCTGCCTGATTTTGGCAAGTTATGATGCATTTTTGGGCAGTTTTCAGGCAGTTGGATTTGAGTTACAGTTGGAACTACAGATAGCAGGAACTTATATCTTACCCTCCTTGAAAATTGGCTGGGCTATTCAAATCACAGAAACTGGCAGCTATGTCCTTGATAATGGTTTTGTTGTCCGACGACGCGGTCAAGATGGCACATTCTTTCACCACATCTTAGAAATTTCCCGCAATTTATCTCGCAAAGCACGGCCCACCATGCACTCTGCATTATTAGAAGCTCACATTTCATTAGCACTCAGCAAGAACGAGCTAATTTGATAAACGCGTGGGATACTATATGTCAATTTGATGTCCGCATGCAACGCACAGATAGATGGATGCTCCTCAATTTCCCTGAGAGTAGTGGCGAATCTATAACCCCATATGGAATTCATGTAGGTTTGGCTGGAGACGCCCTTACTCTCGGCAACTGCGCCCCAGTTTCTGCATATGCCCTGAAATTAAATCGCGAAATCTTGTCATAATGTTTTTTTGATTTTCCAGTCTATGTATTGGGTAACAATATTACTTATTATTTACACATTTCTACAAAAACCTTGCGACATAGCTGTAAGATAGCCTGTTCTCACAGGCCCAATAACACGTATTTACAAGATGATTCGGGTACTTATTTTCGGGTATCCAGCACGGGTACCCTTTCCGAGGTTACACCCAAGTCGATATCAGCATATAAACATTTTAATAAATTTCACTGAATTCATGGTCTTAATTCAAAAATTATTCAGCAAGTTCCACCCCAACTAGATAGGTTCTCCCTTTTACACTTAGTCACATCTAGTAAGGACACCTTAGAGTATTTAAATCAATTTACTCCTACAGATGATGATTCTGATTTTATGTCAAATTTTGTTAAATTATTGGGGACCACGATCACATCTATATCAGATGGTGGGTCGACAATTATTCATTCCATAGGTTCCGCTATACACAATGGATTAGATAGGGCATCCGACTTGGATCACACCATAGTCTCTTCTATTGCAAATGCCTCTGGGGTGGTTTTGCAATCTGCAGGAGTAGTCGTTAAAGACGTCTCAGAGGGCGCTTCTAATGTCTTACATACTGTATGGGGCGGTATTGGCGGCACTATCAGAATGTCATTATTTTTCTAATTATTTTATTTTTAGGATACTTTTACTTTTCAATTAACGGACGCCCAAAATGTATAACTCACTCGGTTCATTCACCCGAATCACCACCACCCGAAATTGAACTGTCAGAATTTCCTACTACCACCTCAATCCCCAGTACTATTTCTGATGATATACCTCCCACCCCCACAGCCGCAAATTCTACCCTCAATAAAACCCCTAATTCAAAAATCGCTAGTGCAAGTACATTTTCTAAAATTCCCCTGTTAACCCCCCCTACACCGAGTTCTATTAATCCTTTTCCCACACTTCCTAAACCTAGTGTCAAATACTTTTAAATGAGAAACATTTAGACCAACCAACCACAGACGAGTTTTAGACGAGAAACATTATTAGACACACTGACCACGGAACAACGCCTACTGGACAGAAACAACACGGTTTTATTTATTTAATTATTTTATTATCCTTTTTAGTTTTCATTATAGATCCATACAAATTCATCATTTTGGAACGATATTCTTGAGATCATTGTCGACCTCCAGTGGCTTCTGATCTCTCGATCTTGGATTCGCGATTCATTTATCAACGCTGCCACCTCTATTTGGAAGTCGCAGGGACAATTAATGTGGCGGGGCCATTTCCACTCACCAATAGTATCCTCTACGACTTCCAACGTGGCGTTTACATTATGCCGTATGTATGACACTAGTTCTCTTTTTGCAAAACTACTCCCATCCATGGGATCCACTAACAAATCCGCCATTATGGATAAAAACTCTACGTGCCTTCTGTACATTTCTGGAGTAGCACGGTACCCAGACAACCGTTCACCACTCCACCCCAGACCTGCAAATTAAAATAAACCACCTTGGGAGCCATACCCAATTGCTCAAACGGTTGCAGCACCAAGTCCATTCTTCGCCCCCAAATGGGTAGGTTTTCTTCTCCATTATTGATTGCCCTC
This sequence comes from Catablema vesicarium, assembly GCA_031471325.1. NCBI lineage: Eukaryota > Metazoa > Cnidaria > Hydrozoa > Anthoathecata > Pandeidae > Catablema > Catablema vesicarium. The sequence continues at coordinate 6,563 of JAUELI010141199.1, forward strand.
ATGATAAGTTTTTTTGGGATAATTTCTTGGCAGCTGACCCATTTTTCTAAATAACAAGAAGTGACAGGTAAGCAACAACAACAATAAACCAGCGCAATGAAACAACAAGGGGCCACCCACACTTTATTTTCCATTTTTAGCTTATTGTCGCAGACGGAGATTGATAGGCCACAGAAGACACAGAAAATCGTAGTACTTTTTTTCTTCTTATCAAAGCAAGAAACAAGTGCACAAAACTATGTATATCCATTTCTACTTATTTGATTATTTATTTTTAGTGAACCCAACAACAGGACCATGAATGAACTGTTAACGACACAATAATAGACATGCAATATGTCTCACTACATACTACTTTACTTACCACGCATTATTCGGCTGTGTAATAACAACCTTTCCGCTTCTTTTTCTACTAATTGTAAACATTCTCCATCAGAAAACCTGATTTCCCCAAAAGTCAACATACTGTTTTTTTTTAGTGATTCACGATTGTTCAATTCAACCATATTTTTTATCTTTTATAGGACTTCTCAGCTGTGGCACCAATGATATTTTTATTTTATTTTAAAATTTTCTCTTCACAAGTGGGGTTATCTGACGTTACGTCATTCATTCGCCTCATTATTTATTATTTTTCGCTCGTAATGATTTTCTTTGTTTGTTTACCCATAGATGCAGATTTACTTCTTTAAATTTTTTACACTACTTCTGCATCGTTAATTACATTATCGTTTATTTCAATTACAGCTATTTCCGAATTCACACCTTGGAGATCTTTCGACATGCTTCACAATTCGTTACCATGCCGCAGATCCTCTCGTATCTCCTGTTGTACGACGCCACAAAAATAGAGAGGAGGGGATATATAATATAGTTTCTATAATTTCTACAGTTTCTATAGTTTTCAATAGTTTCTATAGGTCTGAGTGATTCTGGCTAGTTCTGGGTGATTCTGGGTGATTCTATACTTACCACAACGGAAGTAATACATGTTTTTAGGCAAAAAGTAGCTTTTTCTTTCCAGACTGATTTTTTGTTGGGAGAAGTGACAAAAAATTGAAGAAAATTTGTCAAATTGGAATTTTATAAGACATTCAAGAAATATCTTTGTGAATTCCTAAATTGAAATAACCTTTGTCACAAACTGTCACAAAAAAGGCAGAAATTCTAAGTTTACAAATATTTACAATATATGGATTTAATAGATTGCCATGTATGTCGACAAGATGTTCGCTGTAAAAAAACGTAAACACCTTCATTGTGGAAGGTAAGCTCTCCATTCTACTATTTCTTTGTTAAGATTGTTGAACCTGGAGGCACTGGTGTTGGTTGAAGTTGAAATATTTCACAATCAGTTGCCATCACTAATTCTTTGAATATAAATCCCTAGACCAATGGTTAGGTTATTTTCAAAATTGGTTTGAAAACTGACTTGGTAACAGTTGATTGCCATTGTAAATGAACCAAGTGGTGTAGGATGGTTGTTCTTGATACAATATACCAGATCAATTCCACAATTGTACCAATGAGAAATATTTTGAATGATTGCCAAGCTTTGTGGTTATCTTATTTTTACTGAATTTCAGCCTCAAACTTTAGCAATGAAGCTGCTTATTTTTTATTTTTCTATTGGACTATCTTTCATTGGCATATAAATATAAAGTAAATTTTACATCTATTTATAGTAATATAGACAGTTTATTATAATATTTTTCTTTGTTTTTTGTCTTTATTTACATATTCACATAGTGTTCTATGGTAGTTTTTAGTTTCATACGATATATGCCATTTTTTTACATAGTATTTACAATCTTCAATGAGTTTATTTGTATGTTCATTATTAATACTTTTCTTTCTATTATCATTCTTATAAGATCAATGTTGAGGCTATTACATAAATATTTGATCTTGCTTATAAAAGAATAGTTATAATGGTTGCGTAGACACCGGTAAATCTAGTTTGATGTTGCTGTATTATTAAGTAGTTGCATGAATATATTTAGTTTACGTTCTGTCAAAAGTGTTGCTTCGTTAATTTTAAAGATTTTGACTTTTTGTAGAGATACAAATTAATGATTTAAGACTGGATCTTAGTTGACTTTGTTAATGTAAATATTTTGTGTTAAGATTTATAAGTTTTGGAATAACAATCAATTGAAATATTGTTATGATGGAATTTGGCTGGCATTTTCTAATTCCTGCCGAAATGAGAGCCGCTGCGATAGACCAGAGTTCAGATAATCGTTCATCTTTGTGGATTTTTAGAGATATGCTAGTTGCTTCATAACTGTGCAAGTTCAGTTGTAGGTTGTGTACGTTGCCCTTGTAGATAAATAAATTGGTTTGGAAGACGAGATAGAAATGAGATAAGAAATGGAGTTTTACATTGATTGAAGCTAATAATATATTTTTTTTCTATATGATACACATTGATCTAACATTGATTGTAGGTTGGTACTGATTGATAAGATTGACACCAAAAGCTATTATAGCTGTATCTGTTCCATCAGGTAAGAAGGTTCCCATTTCCATAGAGCAGGTTTAGTGTGTAGATGTTATATAGGTATGGTGATAGAATGGAACCCTGCCCGATTGAAAACATGTTAAAACGATCAGTGAATTCTTAACTTTTTTTGGAAAAGTTTTTTGTAAGTTATAATATTATTAGTTGAAATTAAAAGTTTGAAGAAAATAAAAGTTATCCAATTCTTCTCCCGAACGAACCACACACTTTAGTTTGATAATTTCATAAAACGCCCAACTATAAATCAGATGGGATGAAGATTTGTTGAACCAACGCCCTTTTATTGTATTACCCTTTTCAGCCTTTGATGTAACAACAGATAACCAACAATGGTCTCCAGATGCTGAATCTGCATAAAGGCACAAAACATATCTTTGTACGATCTGATCCTTTGATTCCACTAAAACAAAACAACAAAGCATTACAAGCAAATTCATCTCCTATATTTTTTATAAAGTATCTGAACTGAAACAAATTTTAATAATAAGTAGAAGGGATTTACCTCTAAATTATAATAATAACATAACCGACCCTAACTACGTAAATATTAATTATAAATATTTCGTTTGGTGAGGTATATCTACAAAGAAAGCACCTCATTTAATCAAGGAAGTTTAAAATAGACCTTTTATACTTCCTTAAGGCTTAATGCATTTGTTCAGGTATATCTACAAAGAGAGCCATTGCCAGCACAAAAGATACTTTTAAGAAGAAGAGCAGCAACTGAAGCAACATAATATCGCAATGAGAAACAATGATACTATAACCACTTGTGACTCATTCTTAGAATTACGTTTCCCTGTACATAATAGACCATCAAAAGTAAGACAGTTTTCTATGTAAGAAATTACTAGAGGTAGACTCTGTAGCAGCTACTGCACTTATATCATCATCCATGGCATTAATTACTTCTTCAAAACCTAATTGGTAACGTAGTGGCGCGTAAATGCAGGAAATGGCATTTTGTAAATTTTAGCAATATCTTGTGCGATGTATACAATTTTCCTGTTGCAAAAAGTAATGGACTGTATAGTTCCTGAATAAATCCGTTTAGTTTTTTTTTCAAGGAAAACTATATCCTGAAGAAAAGATATACCATGAATTGGTTCTTTAAAATGAAATGTGATTTAACGATATCTGTTCTCATATTCTGTTTAAACATCTAATATTTCTATATCCCACCAAACACTCACTCAAATCTTTGACCACTCTTACGAGAGTACTTTCTCTTTTTTCAATGTTAAATAGAAAGGAAATATGACTTTATTTAGGGAATAATTCATACAATCAAAAACAATCAAATTATAATTCAAACAAAATGCCATCTCTTGCGGTATCATTAATACTTTTAATGCGTTTAGAACATAAATATTGGTCTGGCATCTAACATAAGAATATACAGTGCATGACCATAGAAAAACCTTTAAAAATAAATAACATAGTATAAATTACCGTAATCTCTGTATATTTCCTGTTGAAATACATACAAATAGTGAATACAGAAATTTGTAGTAATTCCTATGAAATTAGATTTTGTAGGAATTCCTATACATTTAGATTTTGTAGGAATTACTATGAAAATTATTTTCCTATGAAATTATATTTTGTAGGAATTCCTATGAAATTGGATTTTGTATCAATTCCTACAAATTTAGATTTTGTAGGAATTCCTACATACAAATTTAGATTTTGTAGGAATTCCTACATAAAATTGAGATTTTGTAGAAATTCATTTAGATTTTGTAGGAACTCCTATGAAAAAATTAGTTTCTTACAGTAGTTAGTTTCTAATTTAGACAGAACGGTTGGACAGATTATCCACCGTAATTTAATTAGAGTACATTAATCTATATTTTTTCTCAGTGATATATTGCATATTTATGGTACAGTGAAATGTATTTTGTTATTTATATTTTTTTATGATTTCTACATGACGATGCATTAGTTTAATTCGCTCTCGTTACAATTTGGTGCAAGTCAATTTTCTACAGAAGTCCTGGAATGTCCATCAAAAAAAAATGTCCTCTATTATCCTGGAATTTCAATGTATTATTTAAATATAGCATGAACTAGAGGGAAATGTAACTTTCCCATTGTTGGACAAAACAGGTAGTCCCAAGAAACTTCTAGATATGTCAATGCTAGGGTTATTTTACAAGAGAGATAAGAGCAGATAGTATTTCTTTTAAACTAAAATTAATCATACAAAAACCCAGGACATTCAAAGACAATTTCTGAAAGAAGAGGAGATTCCAGACATTCATGGACTTTCCATGACAAACTAAATATTAGAACATTCCAGGACTTTCAAGGACACCATTACCATAAAGCAAGTTAATACCAAAATTTGGACAATTATTTGGGATCACATACCTGTAAACCGGTATCAAAATGATCCTGGATAAGTCTATGGAAGTACTAAACTTTCCACAACATAATTTTTGGTTCTGGTGTAGGGTAAAAAACATATCTATGGTCACACAATAACACCTAACAATTAAGATATCCGAGAAAATCATATTTCAGTAGAATAAGTAAAAATGGTTAGATTGTGTCATATAGAACATATAAAACAACTATTAGAATTGGGAAATGCTATACTTTAGAGACAGAAAGTTTCAAGGACAAAAAATTGTATTGAAAAATAATGTTTTTGAAAAAAAATCTTATTTTCTTTTCAAAGTCAAACCTAATTCTTGCTCCTTTTAAGTTTTTCTGATTGAAATGCAAATGTTTAGTTCTGGAAATTCTGTGAGAATTGCTTCGACACGAAAATAAATGCTTTAAATTTAGTGAAACATTCTGTCTGCAAATATTCTGCCCCTAATATTTAAATCCAACAAACTCTATTTAAAAATATATATATATATTAGTAGATTGTTGTTGGAAACTTGATTCCAAACTGTCACCACCATTCTCACTGACATTATCATCCTCAGACTCGGCAATAACTTCATTAGTTGCCTTCATCTACAGAATAAATATAATATTTCCTTACCACTTATAAAACCAACATTCAAGACCATTCCAAAAAAATCTAGCATGAACAAACACAATTCTTTTTCAGATATCACTCTGTTTGGAATGTCATGATTAACCTCAAAAAGCAAAGGTCTGCAGTTTCTAAACACATATAGTCTGCACTTTTAATTATGGAAAGCTCTGAATTTCATTACACTCATTTCTCCAAAACGATTTCTACGCATGGAACACAAGAGTTCAAAATTAATGTCATATATGTTTGTAAAAATGACATTTCCTACTGTGGTTTGAAAATTGAATTGGTTTGCAATGGAGCATCTTAAATTATTTTGCATCATACAGCATTTCTCAAGAAAATCTAAACATTTACTAAAACATTTAAAAAACAATACAATGCCTTACCTGAATTAGACCGACAAGCAATTGTTTGGTGGGAAACCATTCCAGAATGCCTGATCATGGAGTTTAAATTTGGAATTCTATCAATCCAACTGCTGTCTAAAGATGATATAGCACTTCAGCATGATGTTGAATGAGCAACAGCATGTAAGGTTCACAGACAATATGTTTCTTAGTAATGGTGGAATTACTGCACAATTGAAAGTCTAAAAAAAAGTGCATAGTATCAGATATGTCATTCAAGAAAATACAACACCACCTGTATTTAACAATGTGTATTTTATATACCATATTCTGTGTAATTAATCTATTAAACAGTCGGTAGATAGCAAAAGGATTGTGTTCAAACCAAATACACATTATTTTTGTACAAGTATTTGAAAATTATCTTAGCAAGTATGTTTTTTCAGCCTTTCCTTCGTAAAGTAAAGTTACCCCGAAAATCCAAATATATAAATACTATTCAGAGGGTGCAAAATCGAAAAACGATTATTTAGACTTCTATATGTATTAATATCGGTTTAGGTCGAAGGATTGCATAGATATAGCTAGTACTAAATATTGAAACAAAAAAGTTTGCTGTTACTGGGCATTATTTGGAAGGGTTGTATCAGAAGATCTTATTTTGAACTTGTTTTTCAATAAATACAAATTCCGGAGTATTTTTCATCTTTTATGGGCTCTTGCCCCATTTCAGTATTGGGCTAAAATTGAAAATTAAAAATATGTATGAATGTTTTTATGAAAAATCTTAAAGAATTGAGATGGAAAACTACAAAAAAACTTTTAATATACGCCATTGACCGCTTTCATTGGGTAAAATAAAAACACCTATCGTATCTACGGTGGCTTGTATTTATTGAAACCTCATTCATCTTTTCTTTGTTCAACAGGAACAAAGTTAGAATTTTTTTGGCTCATTTCAATTTTCCCCACCATCACATGCTATGATCTTTGGCAAAAGAACCACACCAATTACAAGGAGAACGAAAATCTATACACTGATGTAAATAAATTATCTTCACTTTTTACACGGTTTTAACATAACCTTTTCTTTTTACTAATTTGAAGGGCGCAAGCCTCCTTAAAACAATCTTCAACAAGTAATTCATTCAGAAATTTCACAACATATTCTGAACTTTGGACTTATAGCAGAGAAGTAAAAACAATGAAGCTGATTAATTAATTATTCAGGTATTTTTTAAATATACTGCAACTGGATAGAATAGAATAACAAGAGCATGCATATGAGGCTTGATCATCTTCTGCACACCTCGTTACTGTTACATAATATTACATTGAGAATACAATTTGCAATATTTGTAGCACTAAATAAACATTTTCAAAGCAAAAAAGTGCACACAAAGTAGTTCCTTAGTTCCTTAGTCTAGTCTTTTATCGCAGCTTTCAAAGTTTTATTTCCATAACGACTTTTCAAATAAAAATATTGTTAAAATAATGACCAGATCCCATAATTCAGCTCTATGAATTTCTAAACTAAAAATGAAAGTTGCCAGATGTGCTAAATTCAAAATGCAAGAACAAAATTATTAAAGAATAAAAAGGAACAGAGTTCTTAAAAAGTTCCTATATAAATGTAAGTTTCTGCTGCCATGACTATGCAAAGTCTCTGCGGAACTCTTTCATATGAAAAACATAACTGTCATATAAGTAACTGATATAACACTATTTACATTTCAGGTTAGTAAATATTAGTAAACAGCCGTTAAAATACATAAATATAATTATATCGTCAGAGCCTACCAATGCACAAAGTGTTTACATATCCTCAGGCTGATATTCATAAAGTGCCTGATCGTGAAAGGTTTTCTTGTAGGGTCGAAGACGCCTCTAAAAAGTCTGGAGTAGGGAATGTGGTTGGAAAAGTGGTGTTGCAGTGAAGAGGAGCATGCTGATGGTAATCCCCACAATCCCTCAAAAAAAAAAAAAAAAAAAAACGCCAACTTTACCCGTGGGAATTTTGATTTTCCATGTTGAGGGATAAAAATATCTACAGTGGGGAATTTGAAATATCTACCTTGGCTTTCCCAAACGCTTTATCCATTGTAGGGGATAAAATATACCGCAGTGTAAAATAAATTTACTTTGGACACACTCGCACAATTTGAATGACCCATGCAATGCTCTTTTGGAAAAAAGCACTAGAAAACCCAAGCGTGGAAAAAAACATTCAATGAAAAAAAACTGCGGAGGGAATTTAAAAAACTCACCCATGGTAAAGAACAATCTTGAATACATTTATACAATGAGATATATAGATTAACCCACGCATGGGAATAAAAATTATTGAGAAGGATGTGCACCCCTTTCATTTGAAAACCCACGCCTGGAAAAAAAACATTTAATGAAAATAAACTATGGAGGGAATTTATAGAAGTCCACCCAAGGAAAACAGCAATCTTGGGTAGATTCATACAATGAGATATATAGATTAACCCACGAGTGGGAGAAAAAAATCTCGAAAAGACTGTGCACCCATTTTATTCGCAAAACCAACATTTGGAAAAAAAACTTTAAAAAAATATATACTGCAGAGAACATTTATAAAAACCCACCCATGGAAAACAACAATCTTGGATAGATTTATACCATGAGATATAGTTTAACCTACGCCTGGAAAAAAAACACTCCAAGGTTTTTCTAAACAAAACTATGCGTGTAAATTTATAAAAAGTTTAAATTATGCAAATCAATTTACAAAATTTATTTATGCAGATATTTTCTGTAATTTGATTGGATTAAATAAATTACCAAAATGTTATTGGCTTGAAAAGAAGTAAACGAGACATAAAAATGTGCCAGAGAAAAAAGTTTGTTTGCATTTAACACTGAAGTATGGATGTGAATGTCATTGCATGGGATAAAAAATAATGCAGCTGATTGGCTTGGTATGAATGGATTCTCAAAACATGTGCAGATAAAAATTATTGGTAAGTAAAATTTTGAGAAACATAAAAAATGTTGGAAAAAACCATTGAAGAAAGTTTACGAGCTAGGTAGTAAGTACTACTCATTATCTTTCTTTATATAATTTCACACTGTCCTAAGTTTTCATACCTTTTTTATTCTATAGATAAAGAAATAATCGGTTGAATCTTTAAAAACATTTGATGTGCTTTAATAAAAAACTTTTCTACGATTATGCTGTTTGTAGTTGTTACAAGTAAAAAAAAAACTTTTTTTAACAATTTTTACCCTTCTTTGGAAAACGCCAGAAAGTTTCAGAAACATACAATAGCTGCTATTGTTCCTGCAACATGTTTGAAAATCTACAAAAATATTACCTGCACTGATGATTCGCAAAATCTTCTGAGAACAACAAATTTTGGCAATGTATACATGTAGTTTGCGGACCTCGCTTTTCTTTTACAACAGAAGATTGGACAATCTGAAAAGAATTGATTGTAAAATTTTGATTTACTGTCAACCTGTTGATATTTAAAAAAATGCTCAAAAGTACTCAAAGTAAATGTAACTGATACATTTTAGCTGAGAAAACTTAAAAATGACTTGTTTTGCTATGCTAAGCTACATGGATAACATAGTTGGAGAAAAAACTCCTGAAATGACAAAGGAAAGATGAAGTTATTATACTCACCTCATTCGAAGAAACAACTTTAGACAGATCAAAGTTGGCTTGAAGTGGCAATATATAAATGATCCCATTGCCAGATATAATTTTACATTCATACCAATTACTAGATAATTTCAGAATTGGTCTTCTGAAACCACCATCTTTAGCACAACATAAAAAAAAACACTTTCAAACGAGGATACGCTTGATTCAGGGTATCAACTACAGTTTCGTGATTATCATCTTCATTAAATGTGTTTTTTTTCTTTCCCAAGCCAGAATGTCTTAAAACCATGTTAAATTGGATGCCATATCTGGCAAACAACAGAATTCCCCTGTCCATGTATCCTTGATTAACTTTGCATCAACAACAGACTTTCTTTTTTTTGCAGCAGGGGCATGCAATCCTCTACTTGGAATATTCATTAAAGTAGTATTCGTATTGTTGCTAGATAAATGAGAAAATAAGTTCCTAAAAAACGTTTTATTTTTTCAATGCAGTCCTGTAAGACAACGAGTTGCATTTTGTTCGTTTGATTTATTACGAAACTTCTTTTGAAAAAATCTACAGAAAGGCTGATACCATATTTATCTTTGACCCTCCCAAACTAATTTTTTAAAGTTACTTTACAGTATCACTGTTCACAAATTTTGTTGATGGATATAAAAGCAGTGCAATGACATCTCTATGAAACTACATAATTTCATAAATTATGAACTTACAGTAGTAATGTAATTTCATAATAGAAGGTGCTTTGTTGGAAGATGTAAAAATAAAGATAACTTTCAAACAGGGGCTGGATAACCTATGGACAAAGTTGTTTTGTTTTTGTGTAAAACCTGGTCAAAGTTGCTTTTTCACCCAAATTTTGCATAAAAATAAATAATATGCGTGAAAACGCGAACTTTGGCCAGACTTTACTCAAAAACAAAACAAAAAATGAATAAACTGGTCAAAGTTGCATTTTCACCCAAATCTTGCAAAAAAGTTATTAATTAATAACAGGTTCAATGACTGCACGCTTTCAGATAAAAATCATTTATTTTGGTGTATAATCTCTTGATTACAGCATAATACAGCTTTGAACTTATGTGGAAATATGTTTACCATACCAGCTGTATTACCCATTCCCATTTATTCCAGCTGCATTTTGCATACCATATTAGTGTAATTTCACGAAAAGAACACTATAAGTTAACTTACATTCGATCAATTTTAAGAAAGAAATAACATTTTTAATATTGAGCTATATGTAGTTATGTGACCCCCGGAACCTGTGATCCCCACTTATAGGTGTTGCTGATTATTTATCTAAAATCGCCATGCAATGGAGTCCAAACATTCAATTTCAGTTCAAAAGATTTTTTACATACCATGTACTCATCAACGGTTCACAAACTCAAGCATATTAAATTTCAGTGTTTTTTTTCTAAATTTACCAGGCCGATATTTTGAGAATTTTCAAACAGTCCTTGACAAAATATATTAGACTCAAATAAATAACCTAAAAAGATTTTTCACCATCTTCATCAAGGATACACAGGCAAAAAACCCAAAGAAAAAAACCTCAAGAAAACCCTTACACCACTAGATCATAAATTCCCAGTGCCAAAATTGTCATCCAGCTCCATCTGTACATACTGCATGTTGACGCCATATTGCAATCTTAGGGTGTCTGAGGTGTTTTGTCTCAGGGGGTTTTGTCTTAGGAGGTTTTGCCAGGTATCTTCATACTGAGATGTACAACCCTTGTCCCCAAAAATCAATGTGTATTCCTATGGAATGGCTATTTTTTGCATTTTTCTCAAACCCACATTTATCCTCGGGGATAGCAGACCAGTCAGGTTTTGTGAGGGATTGTAGATGTTTGATAGATATTTTTATAATTAATGTGACATCTTTTAGACTTGACGTCTAGTTTAGATGTATATGAGACAATATTTATTTTTATTCTCAATTATAGCGTATTTTAAATTCTACTAAAGATATATTAGGTCATGTTTTGTCCTCTTGTCTGGAGACATATTTTAAAGGACAAATAAGAGCAATGTTTTCTCGTCTCATATACTAAAATACGTATCAGTGTTGTGTTTTCTTGTCTCTGGTGAGTATGAAAGTCAAATAAATCTTTCGCAATTCACGAACGAAGAGTTGATTGACTTTTTTTTGGAGGTGGAACAATATCAATTTTCATAAATGTAAGATATAATGAAATTTTCAGTTTTTGTTCTTTACACATTGAAAGTTGTTGTTTAACTTTAAAGCGTCTGCGAAAATTTCAACTTGATTTTTTTTTCTTTTCATCTCTTAATTGACGAATTTATCCAATATATTGAAAGCATCAAAAGTAAAATGAAGCCATTGTATTAGTTGCAAATGAGGTATGTGTTAACTAACATTAATTGTAACCGTTACAATGAAAACATTTCTTATTCACACAATACAATGGCTTCGTTTGCGTGATAAAGTAAATAGAAATAAACGTCATCTTATTAAAACATTTTACATAGTCTAATGTCAAGGTTGAAATATTATTATTGTTATTAAATGACATCGGAAAACTATTTGCAGGTACGGCGTTATGAAAAAGGACACACAATATATATAATCCGTTGTCATCAAGCTAAACAAATATTGATTTTTTTTGTTCGTAGAAGTTATACGTAACTGAGGTCATTCCGGTCATTCCGGTCATTCATGCTAAACTTACCAAACTCATGAGGTAAGCCCATCAGTCACTTTCTTGAATTCAGCATCTTTTTTTGCCATTTCAACTGTTTACTGATAGTACATATAAAGCTTTAGGAACTACTGACAACTGAGTTCTCGAATGGAATAACGGGACCCAAAAATACAAAAGTTTCTGTGAAATGAAGTTTGCATAGCTATGAAAAAATGCTCTAGTATTTCACGTAAACACTCAACACTTTTTAAAGTTCGTTGTTACTTAAAGTAACAGGCGTAAAAAACAAGTAACAAGCGTAACAACCTTGGAACATGCAGAACAACCCAGGAACAAGTGGAAGGACCAATTATAAGAATTGAATTCATGCATTAATTTTGACACCTGTTAACTTTAAGACCTTTTCTTGCCCAATGTGGGCCTAAAAATAACAGGTGCCCTGATTCAAAACTGGCTTTTCTAAATTAATTCTACTGAATATGATGGTACTAATTAAATTTTTGATTCTTCATCGGACATCATAATTTAGGTCAATTTAGCTCCTAAAAATGAAAATGGTTTGATTCTGATAAAATTTGGCGCATTGCCTAAATTATCACTGAAATTTTAATCCCGCAATTATTCATTGAAAATATTTTTAACGTCTTGCATTAGTAAGTAAAGATATATTTCTACAATGATAAAGAAATTTTAATCTTTTAGTAATATTATTTTTTTAAATGTTCAATTAAACTTTTATACCCCCTGACACCACATATATATATATATATATATCAGTATTTTGCAGGGAACACCACCATATTCAGTGATGTGTTGTAGTGGTGGAGTTCTGTGTGCCCGTAAGTTGGACTTTGGAAAAACGGCTGTTGTGTACTCTGGTCGGAAAATTTTGTAGTACCATGTTTTGTT
>JAUELI010141200.1:0-12939 GCA_031471325.1 Catablema vesicarium
GGGTCAGTCTCACTCATTCAGTTTTTTGCATCCGAGTACAGACTTTTTTCTCGCACAGATCTTGCCAAATGAGCTCCACCTTCCGCGGAACTCGCTAAAGCTCGTTCTTGGAAGACTACGCAAAAATGACGACTGGCTGCAAGTTTTCATTTTTGTTTTTAACTAACTAACTAAGTGGCAGACCCCCTCCTCCCACCTTATAGGCTAAAATTTCTAAAATTTAGAAAGAAACGAACTCCCCAAGCAATGTGACATACGTGTATACCGATTAGAAGCTGTAAAATGAGACTTACGTACTTCATAAAGTAATATAAACTGGTCAAAAGTCATGGAAAAACCACTCGGCGTGCCTTATCAGGCGCCATTTTTATTTTCTTTGCAGACCGCATGGTATGGCCCATTCCAGGACAGTCTTACATCGAGTTGTCCGAAGAAAAAAAATGGGGCCTGAATAAGAAAATGAAAACATGGTCGCTCAGTGAACTTATTATCAAATACTAGCTTATTTTGGATAAATAAAGACGTTTAAAAGATTGAAACACTTGAATATTATACAGTATATCAAATCAAACACACTCTTTTTTTAAAAAAAATTCTCGCTTCAAAATAATTTCATGTGTGACAAGAAAGTCGACTTCAATCAAGGTGGTGGAGAGTCATTCAATATATTCATTCGGTAAAATATATCTATGCAGTATGTAGTATGTAGTATTCAGTATGTAGTATGCGTTTCGTACCTGCCGTCTTAGATAGCCATTTTTCAAATTTTAATTCAAAACTGTGAATCTAAATGAATTAGCACATTTTTTGCCACTTTATCCTTGAATGTTGTAATGTTACCCGTTCGGGAAACATTTGTCACAAAAGCTAAATATATACAAAGAAGTATTGGAAGGAGAACTTTGGATAACATCTTTCTACCTTTCAAGAGAAACTTTGATATGAACAATTAAATTATAACATTGATACGATTCCTATATTAGTGATCAATATGATACTTTTAAGTAGACATTCCTGAATATCCATAGAAAATACAGAATCTTTAAAGCAAGATACTTTATTTTGCAGTCGCACAATGTATATCTCCGAATGATGAGAAGATCCACATTTAGGGGACATTCGCTACAAAGAGTCAATGCAATGTATTCATAAAAAGATGCATTGAGAGATGTTTTCGAAGTTTTCATGGTAACGCGGGATATAAACACTAGAATTATAGTAACGGCAAATTTTGATAGAGATTGTTGAATTTTTTATTCAAAAGGGTGGATCTATGCGAATTAGCACTTTCTTGCCACTCCATCCTCGAATATGTAAATGTTACGGGTTTCAGAAACATTTTTTACTAATGCAAAATTATATCTAGAGATATGATAGAAAAAAGTCATGTATACAACTTTCTTCTAAAACTTCCAATTGACATGCTGGAATGCTGTGTTTCTAACATTCAATATAAACACTAAACGAATCAAGTGTCGTTATCGTAAACCTGGTTGAATTCTTGAACAATCCACCCAAGGTACAAAATACATACCAGATTCCACTGTTTAACAATCTACCATTCACTGTTCAAGAATCCACCTTTTTTTAGCAATCCACCCTTCACTGCTTAACTATTTACGCTTGACTGTTAAAGAATCCACCCTCTCTTCAACAATCCACCCATTACTGTTTAATGATCCACCCTTCACTGTTTAACTATTTACTCTTCACTGTTAAAGAATCCACCCTATGTTTAACAATCCACCTATGACTGTTTAACAAACTACCCTTCACTGTTTAACTATTTACCCTTCACTGTTAAAGAATCCACCCTCTGTTTAGCAATTCACCCATGAGTGTTTAACAATCCACCCTTCACTGTTTAACTGTTTACTCTTCACTGTTAACCCTATTCATACCGGGCTTTTGAGAGGTCTAATCCCGTGGGCTGGTGGAAAATACCACACCCCGATATCTTTCGAAGTAATTGTTTCTTTTACTTGAAATTTGGTCAGTATATTACTGTATCAATATAATTTTTAAAAATAAGAGCAAAAAAATTTTTTACCCTTTTTCATGCCCATAATGAGTTTTATTGTGGGGGGATTTTTTTTTTTTAACCTTTTTTTTATTTTTTTTTTACGTTTTTTAAAGGTTTTTTAAACTTTTGAAAAATTGAAAAATTCATTTTCTTTTTCTTTATTAAAATAAATGAAAAGTCTCAAAGTTTGGGCTCAGTAGGACCAACTGTTTAAAAGTTATAAACCTTACCTGTGGTGGAAAGCATCAGTAGACAAAAGTAGAATTAATTCAACCTTTCGCCTGAAGCTCGAGAGCAATGTAAATTTCTGAGTCAGCGCAAATTTCTTAAAAGTGCATTTTCGAAAATCAACTTTTTATATAATTTGAAACAATACAACAATAAAGCACCCAAGGCACTAAATAGCACTAAATATTCTATAAATAGAATATTGAACAAAAGGGAGAGTGAAGAAAGAGTGCTTCAAAGTGTGCTGATAAATATATATAATTAAAATAAAGTGTGCAACTAAAATTATGCGTGATTCCAATAAACGAATCAGATGCCAAAAGAGCTTGACCGATCCCAGTGCCTTCCTTCTCTCTTTTCTTACCAATTTAAAACATCAAGAGAGAAGAAGCGCTGGGGACGAGTTTGCCATGACTGTTTAACAATCCATCTTTCACTGTTTAACTATTTACCCTTTACTGTTAAAGTATCCACCCTCTGTTTAACAATCCAACCTCCACTGTTTAACTATTTACCCTTTACTGTTAAAGAATCCACCCTCTGTTTAACAATCCACCCTCCACTGTTTAACTATTTACCCTTTACTGTTAAAGTATCCACCCTCTGTTTAACAATCCACCCTCTGTTTAGCAATCCACCCTCCACTGTTTAACTATTTACCCTTCACTGTTTAACAATATTTGGGATGGGCTTCTTTATGTACGCTAACAGTATGGAAGGTAGGGGCAAAACTACCCCCGCAGGTTAACTTCCCAACGGAATATGCTAGAAGACTGATTTCTACATGGAGTGATCAGTTATAGTTATCAGCAAATGTTTTGCACATGTCAGCATATTTTAGGCTGAAGCACGAGAATCTCGTTAAATTTGATCGAACTATATTTATCTGCGCGTGCGGAGCGGAAGCAGATATTGGTTTCGTCGTGGTGGATGATGATTCGGATGATGATCCTGGAATGAAGTAAACTTTTTTAGCCTGATTCCAGTACGAATAAATATTCTAATAATATCAGGCTGACATTGCTTGAAGGGAATCCAGGCTACAACTTCTCTACCAAATGATTTTTGAGATGGGGGTTTTAATCAATGATATTAAATAAAACAAATTATATTTCAAACAATAAATAAAGTAATAAATATGTAGAGTACATTAGTATATTATTTATATGATATAAGTTTTTCAATTTTTTCTACAAAAAAATAGCTTTTTTAAATCACATATATTTTTGAGAAAATTTTTGAGAAAATTTAGCGATGAGATGTTTTTAGGACTCGCGTTTATGTAAGACTGGCCGATATTTCCATATATGCATTGTTTATAAAATGGTTCCAATATAAAAATGTGTGAATTTTAAATATCGTCAGACAAATATCAGGTAATTATCTAGGATGAAAATTGAAGAACAAAAATTGAGGAAACAAATTTAAAGTTTTTTTTTTACCGATGAAGAAATACCATGAAGAATGAAATTTTTGTGGTTTGTTGCAAGTAAAGTTTTTCAAGGGTATTTAATTCCACCAGGTAATGATTTTTTTAGTTTTGCAACATTTTACTTGCAGAGTTTGGCTAAATTCGCGGAAAATTCTCTCCGTATATAGTTTCAAAAATAAAAATAAGATCCCACTCGTTGACGATGATGAAGTTGAGTCTCATCAATTTGCACAACAAAATTTTGGCCATTACCACCGACTTGAATAGGGTTTCTACTTAGAGCATTTGTGCAACATTATCGGAGAACCTGACACAAACATATTGTTAAGTCATAATGCTGTTGCAAATGATTGCATTCATCTAGATATAAAACTGTATTGAGATTGGTTCAGGCTGAAGCCATGCTAAAAAATACCCCTTCGCATAACTTATTAGTTCTTTTGTCTTTTGTCCCTTGACAGTCAAATTGTCTTTATATTGATGGCTCCTGTTACGGGAAATATTCTTGCTGACTTGGCATTAGGAAAGACACCTTCATATGATATATCACATGTTAGTATGAGTCGATTTGAAAATATCTTGATTACTAAGTCATCTCTCTAAGGCTAAGTTGTGTTAGATCATTTATCATTTCATTATTTTGAATATTACACATAGCAATTTTACATGCAGGTTATATGGTTTTACCCAATAAATCTTTTGATTTCATAAAGTTTCATAGTAGCTAATCATATGTTTTTTTCCAATATCAATTAAAAATGATGAAATAATTTTGGGTCACTGTAACTTCAATGTATACAGCAATATGTATGTTTTTGTGCAATAAGTTTTTGTTAACTTTGATGAAATATTACTTTTATTAGTCATGTCAATTTGTATGTTTAGTAAATTTTGAATTTATATATTTGTATTGCTTAATAATTTTTTTTTTTTTTTTAAATTTCGTTATTCTTCTTTAATTAACATAATTTTACAATTTTCAAATCTCATACTACAAACATCCCTGTTTATATTACTAAATTAGTAATACTCTAATGTTAATTGGGCAGAAATCAGGGGGACAGAAAGAATATGTCAGATATAATATGTCAGATATATATATATTTTAAATATGAACTTTATAATAAGAATTGAATCAATTTACACAGTGTGAAATACTACCGAATACGGTCCCGTATATTCCCGTATACGGGACCGTATTCGGTAGTATTTCACGCTGCGTTAAATGTTTGTAAACGAACCTTCTGAAAGAATAATATAAAATATACTTAAAAAAATTGTTGTCACAACCCAGTGGGCAAAAACCTGTTCAAAGTCCGCAAAATAACCTTAGAACAACGTTTGGTCAAAGTGAGCTGTAGCAAATCCGTTTTAAATAGTGAATAATATGATATACCAAATAATGTGTTCTTAATTGTGGATAATATTGTATGGTGTTCTTTGGATTCTACAATTTAGTGGGATGTCTTGTTTTTGCACCATATTTCTAATATAGAATCGATTCGCTGAAGCTTGTCTCAAAAGGAAAATCTCGACTATGGTTTCAAAGTGCTGTTATGTATTAAGGTTTTCGGCAACATCACATTTTTTAACGTCAAAATAGACTCACAAATGGCGTTATTTTGACGTTGGGGAGGGACCTCGTTCCCATACTCTTCTCTCCTGACCTTTATATCAGTGACAAAAGAGAGAATTTCTCTCTTTTGTTACCGACTTAAACGTTAACAGAGAAGGAGCGCTGGAAATGGGTATGCCTCGTTCCGAGAGTGTTTCTCGATTTTGATATGTTGGAACGTTCGTATTCAAGAGTACTTTCCAAAGCATTTCTTTATCAATGCCAGATATAAACGTTTTAAAATTGTAAATAATAAATATGATACTAATAGAATCAGTGGAGCTACCACCAAAACTGATTCAAATATATTAAATACTTCACCTATACTTTGAATGGAATCTATGTATGGTAAACTGTAGACATATATAAATGCCCAAAATAAATTCACACTTGCAAGAAAACACAAACACAGCATACAAAGTAATTCCAGTGAATTCAAAAATGTTGTTCGATAGGGCATTGCATAAAAATTATGAAGTAGGTATATCAGCGTGACAAGACAAACAATACTTAATCGAACGATTGGATTCGTAAGAAAAGTCACAAAGGATGCAATAAGCAACCGACGAAATAATATAACACCATCCCATACGATGATTTTGTAGTCTTTAGTTTCTTTGTAAGCTCCTTTCAATACTGACAAAATTTGTTCGTATCCTTCTTCCGAATCGATCACTCGTTGATAAGATTCACATCTTTTTCTTTTGATGTAATAATACAATGAAAGTGGCGGGAAAATTATTGAAAGTAAAAACTCCATAACTGTAACAAGACGATCTTGCAACAATATCGTTGATGTAACTATAACTACACAAAAAGGTAACACCCAGATAAGAAGCAATGCAACCATACCATATTGTAAAGAGGTAAAACAAAGCGCTGTTCCATCTACTTGCAAAACATAAGCATCATTTACTTTGATACAATTAAGCATTTGTAACGTGAACGTAGAGATGTTTGTATAGCCAATCAAAATCACTTGTAATACGCAAATTTTGCTTCTTAAACCGAATGAATGATATGGAGGAACTATATCTATTTCTTCTCTCACAAGATTTCCTCGCTGTCTCTTAAAAAGTACTCTTTTTATGTTATGGTACATTTGAATCAATAAGTTGAAGGTAATAATCGAGAGAATAATGGTTATTATAAAAAAAACGTCACGTATGAAAAGTTTCTTTATGGTATTCAGTTCCTTCATTGGACAGAGCTTAGCAGAAATATTTTCTAATTCTAATTTTAGTATGAAAATGGTTTCAACTAAGCCACGAAATATATTTAAGGTGTTATTCACATTTGGTGATTTGACTTTAAGCAACATCTTTAACTGGTAGAAATTAACTAAAATCTTGATGATGCTAAACGCAAACCCGTCATTTTCATCTTCAGTATCATTTGTTATTGTACTGTTGCACTTGAGATTATTTCTTGATCGAAGATCCTCAGATATTGATTGTGATTCGCTTTGAAAAGATTCAGAGTCTGTTTCCGATCCTGGGGTATTATGTAGGGATTCTAGACTATTTGTCGACAATGCCGGGCTACTTTGTATTGGCCTTTTTTTGTATTTTAGACCAGCTAACTTTTTAAATAGCCCAATTATTTCTTTTAAATATGCAAGGACGAGAAAAACTATGACAGCTGAAAATATATATCCAGTCCAGAACACTGTTATACCGATACACTTTAGTGTTGGAATACAATCGGTATTAAAATAATTGATTTGATAACCATTAGCACAACGCCCACATATAAAGCCCTGTCGATATTTATTGCAAGTTGATATTCCGTTACACGGTATTTCTTTACCATTACAGCAATAACCTTCTGGACAATGACGAAAAACAACATTTTTATTTTCAATAAATCCCCAAAAGTTAGGTCTGCTCACAATTCCATTCTCACAGAGACCACCATATGGACAGATCTGACAGTGTATCTTTTGTGTTATATTTTGTTGCTGGTGAATTTGCAAATATCCTTGTCGTAAGCTGTATTTACTTTTTGCACACGGCTCACAGCTCCATAATTTATTGTCATAAAGTTTAATATTTGAGTTGGGAGGACAGGTGTAAGAGAAATTTGGTTTGATCTTTGCAATCGTAAAACTGAAAATATCGATAAAGCTGTTAGTGTTCCAAATTTTAATCTCTACATCCTCCATGACAATAGGAGGTCCATTATTTTCAATTAGAGTAACAAAAAATGGTAATTCTTTTTTGCACGATGTTATTGTTGTGTTATATATTTCAACTGTTGTATTGACAAAATAAAAAGTACCTGCTGATTCTGCATAATTTTCAATAAAAAACGATGAAAATATTTTCAATGCACTGTTCGCTTCTGTATATATAGCTCCACCTTTCTTTGAACGGTTTTTGGTAAAGTTTGATGAATGTATTTCTATATAGGTTTGAGTGATTGTAAGAATTGACAAACAATCATAGTGATGAATAAAGTGATGGTGGTAAAGCGGAATAGAACTATAAAAATGAATATCATAAAAATTGCTTTCAAATATTCCTGCTTCAGAAATGGATTCGAATTTTAGTGATGTTATACCGCCTAGAAATTGACAAGATTTTATAACTACGAGTTCACTATTTTTAAATTCAATTGCAACCTCTTGATATCGGCCTAATTCCTGCATGCCTCCGAATGTACAATTTCTGATGTGAATATATTCTATTGTGTCAAATCTTAAATCATGTACACTTGTGAAATTGGTATGTTCCACGGTTACATTCGCAGAACTGTAGATCTGTATATTAATGTCAGAATCTAACAAATATTTCGGTTTCTCTACCTTTAATTTAGAGATATAAACCGAACTGAAGTTTGTTAAACTTATGGTTTGTCCTAGAAACGTTGAATTTATAATTTCAAAAACGGAGTTTGCGCTAACGAAAATATCTATATCTTTGTCACCGTTTCCTACAATACTGTTTGTTATATAAATTTCCAAAGCATCGCGCCAGACTAACAAATCGAACACAAATCCTGTTGATGGAAAATCTTTCATTCTAAATTGATGTAAATATAATTGGAATGGTGAAGAAATGGAGCAGCTAAAAAAACCTGCTCCTTCAGAAATGCTTCCATTTCCAGTTTTGTATTCACTATTTGTCACCCGAACAATGCTAGCAATATCTGTAGAATATTGATCTAAATAGTCAAATGCTACCAAAAGCAAATCTGAAATAACAACAGAATCTATTGTAAGAGTTGAACTCGCTCTAAACAAGAACAATTGATCACTTAAAGGATACACGCCAGCTATTGTAGGTAGTTTTGTCAAATTTCCTTTAATTGTTATATTAATGGAGAACTTCAATTCAATTGTTTGATTCTGTTTATAAACATACGATTGTGTTGTTTTGCCACTATCTAAGATGATGGTAGTATTTTTATCATTTATTGCATCAAAAGCTCCTTGTATCGAATAACATGGATGTGTACCACTGCCACAATCTTTGAAATCTTTACCATCCAAAGATACATGCACAACACTACTAGTAGACACTAAACAAAATACCAAAGTACAGTTTATACAGGAATATAGATAAAAACAACGGACATTTATTTAGGTGAACAGAATTTCTCAAAAAATGCATAAATGATGGAGTTAAATATTAATATTATATATTCTCACAATGAATAAATTTGATACATAAATTGATTGATTGCTATGATTGGGTGGTTGATTTTCAGACTTATCCAATACATATCAGTATTTTGAAAAGCTATATGGAATCCTCTAAAGGAGGGATTCCACTCAGTCACGCGCACGATTTTTGCACGCGCTCTATAATTCGATTTCTATTTTAGTCACTTTTTGTCACTATTTTCAATCAACAACATCTAAAATGCTTTTATTAATTTAACGTTTTGTCAAGCGAATATTTATTTTGGTTTTGGTAATAAAAATTGCTGATTAATGCAAATATTGTGTGTTTTGATTGGTTGAAACAAGTTTAGCTATACATATTTGCTAAGCGAGCGATCGCAAAATTAGGAATCAATCCTACTCTGTGTCGCTCGCGAAAATTAGACAGAAATTTTTCATGCTTCGCTCATTTTAAACGCGAAACCCATCTTAACAAAGATATTTTTGAAATAGGTTCTACCTTTCTAGGATAGCTGATTTCAGTACTCCAGTAAAATAACATCAACAAACTTATCTTTTTCTAAGGTAAGCATTGCATTCCAAGTAAAAAATCTGCTCTCATGAATTTCATAATTAATTAATTGGTTTTCAGGAATCTGCTAAAAGCTATACGACACTGCTGTCTCAGTGACCCGGTTATCTTATTTAATAGAGCTTCCAAAATGCAAACCAGGTTATTTTTATATTATTGAAAAAGCTTAACAATAATGCTGCAAAGCCAGTTACGATCTGTTATAAAATAGTGACCTACAAGTGCCTACGAGTGACTAAGAGTGACCTACAAGTGACTACGAGTGATCTACAAGTGACTACGAGTGACCTACAAGTGCTTACGAGTGACCTACAAGTACCTACGAGTGATCTACATGTGCCTACAAGTGACCTACCAGTGCCTACGAATGCCTACGAGTGTAGGTTCCGCTAGGTTATTACGGGATTGAAATATGTGATATTTCTCTAAATATTGACAATTAGCTTTCGGTTTCAAAAGATTTCAAAGAAATGTAATTGTGATCCATCTACTAAGCATAACCAAATTACGATTGCGCATGTGCGAGATTAAAATATGTGATAATTTTATATATTTTAAATATTGACAATTAGCTTCTTGTTTCAAAAGATTTCCAAGAAAATTTATGGTGGGCCTTCAAATAGACGTAACGGAATTCCGAGATACCCAAGTGTCTAACGTTTTAACTGACAACAAAAGGTGTGATAAAATATGTTTGGTTCGGAATAAAATTATTGACATTTATTCTAATTGTTAAAATCTGTTCTTAACTTTGCAGCTATAGTACATTTAAAAGAATGGGTTATGGTAGGCTAACAGTCATCCAAAAAGTCTCGTGGAATAAGTAAAGAATAATTTTGTGTACTTTTTCTGATTTTTCATAATAGCGGCACAAAAATGCAAGGAAATTTCCTTTTTGGATCTTATCTGGTGCAGAAATATGACAAATATATGGATTATGTTAATGTTTTTGTGTAACCAACTTTGCTGTTGTGTGTGATTTTAGAAATAATCAGCTTTATGGCTCAAGATTACAGAGATGTCTCAATATTGGTTCGCCATCGAAATTTCGTTACAATTATTAGAACGCTCACCATTATGTTTCTTTGAAATGTTTTGGAACAAAAAGATAATTTTCAATATTTAGAGAAATATCACATATTTTAATCCCGCTCATGCACAATAGAAATTTGGTTATGCTTATAAGATGGATCACCATTACATTTCTTTGAAATCTTTTGAAACCGAGAGCTAATTGTTAATATTTAGAGAAATATCACGTATTTTAATCCCGCGCATGCGTAATCAGAACATTTTGGAATAATAATCTAGTGGAACGTGTCTTAGATTTTACACTTGTATGCACCCGTAGTCACTTGTAGGCCACTCGTAGTCACTCCGAGGCACTTGTAGGTCACTCGTAGTCTTACTCGTCTTCTTTATGCGAAGCCAATTCCGAGCACCGCGGGAGGCGGAGCTCATTTGGCAGAAACACGAGAAACAGTATATAACCAGGCAGATTATTTTTTTTAACCACTTTTGGGTGCTGTGTCGTGCATTTCTAACATGAACTCAGACTTTTACACTAAAACAACAGTATTACGTAATCGTTTATTTCGCCAGTATAGTTACTAAGCATATTCTATATATTTTTGTACTCTTTGCTTTTTTTGGCGGGTATTAGCGGTATGTAAACTTATGCCTATTCTCCCGTCGCAGTTGAAAAAAGATAAAGAACGCAAGAGGTTGTAAGTTTATTTTTTTCTCAATATAAGTCAACCAAAACGATAACGAAAGTGGTTGTAAGTTTATTTTGTGTCTTGATAAAGTCAACGCGGTAAGATAGTATAAAGAAGGGACACCTCTTTATCTTTCTAAGTATATAAATTTTACTCGAGAAAGTACATTAGCTAGCTAGCTATACCTTAAAACCATAGCTATTATATACACAATTAAAGCTACAAGTACAAGGGTTTTTTTCAAAACTCTAGCTAGCTAAGCGCTTTCTTTAAAAATTGTTCAAAATGTCAGTTAATAAAATAACTTCCCTGAAGAGTTTGAATATTAGTTTAAAACGCAAATTAGACAACATGTTAGCTGTTTCTCTTCCACAAAAAACATATGCTGAAGAAATAATGTCTAATGTAAGGCGTCTAGGTCTTAATTTTAGATGCGATAGCAGGACCGATTCTAACGGTAATTGTTTTTACCACTCGGTTACTCAACAAATGCGTCGACAAGAAAGAAGGTTGCAAACTTCTCCTGAAAAACAAATCTATGATCAATTTGAACTCCGAAAAAAAGTTATGTGAGGCAAAATCAAGATTCCATTCCTGCTATCGCAGCCTTTAAAGCCAACTATCATAGTTATACATATGTTGAATATCAAGGCAAAAACTGAGCACAATTTTTGGATGCTCAAGGTAATAATGGGGAGTTTGCCAACAGTATCTTCATGATGGCAACTGCTGCATTCATTAGGGTGGATATTTTTATAATGACTGAAAACTCTAGATGTATGCATCCTATTACAATTATAAGTTGTGTGTGGGATCATCATTCAGAAATTTCAGCAAAACCTATATACATTGGGGGGCATTCATCAAGCACATTTCCAGTCGATTTTACCAGGAAATTGTTTGACACATCCTATTTCTGTACCAGAGTGTAACACTAAAGTCCACCAGGATTTTAAGACGACAGATAATATATATTTTGAGGTATCTAAACAATCTTATTCTAGCCGTTGCTGATAAAAATTTTTGTTTTAAATCCAAATAAAAGAGGACCAAAACCAAAACAAATCAAAAAGCAAACAAATAATATTGAAAACAATTTAAAATGTAATGTGAAAATATGAATGTAGAATATAGCAGTCCTATTAAAAATGAAACTTCATGCCAAACAAGTGCTAGAAGGAAAAAAATTAGATGTGTTTTGCAAAAACAAACCAAATCTGTAATAGTAGATAATGAAGAAATACAAAATGATAATTCTATTCAAGGTTTGCTTGATGGTTTGTGTGACTCAGTTGCAGCTGCAGAGCTTGAACAAAATCTTTCAGGTGTCAAAAGGATAAGATTACTCGAAATAACAACAAAAAAAGTCGGATCACGGTGATAATCAATGTCCATATATTGCGATACGGTATGCTTGCTTCTAAAGGCCATTGTGTAAGTTTGCCTCAAGAAACAAAAATTGCAAATAATCTTCCTTTGCTGCCAGAAGAAGTAGGTATAGTTATATTAAAACGTAAAGGATCTAATCAAACTTTGCGACAATATTCTGTAAAGCGTAAAACTGTTGAAGAAGCGTTAAAAGGTCTCTGTTTTGGCTTCCCACTAGGTGGTAGTTTGACCCAAAAGGATAATTTTACTCTCTATAAGGGCTCAAACCACTCCACAATGCCTCTGAAAGGACGTTATTTTGAATATAGTCCCAACCTTTATTATAAAGATGTTAT
>JAUELI010141311.1:0-12935 GCA_031471325.1 Catablema vesicarium
ATAATAAAATTATCAAAACTTATGGGAGTTTTTAATGCTCAAAGATAATATGTCTTTTTCCCTTACAGTAACCTTAAAAGTAAGAAATAAATATCATCAAAAATATAAGTATAATTGTTTTTGAAATGCTGTGAAAAGAAATAATTTAGATGGTAAATACATAGTTAACTTTAAACTATGGTGTATGTTTTGGTCTAGATATTTCAAGATTTCGCAAGATATTTTTCACTAACTCCACAAATGTATGTATGTAGGAGCAAATGTATATACTATTTTGTTTGATGGGAATTGATGATTTCTACACATGGTGCATAACCATTCTCTGATGCACACATCAATGCAGTTTTCCCAGAGTTATTTTTCACATTAATATCAGCATTATTTTGTAATAGCAATTCTAAACATGATTTATAACCCTCCTCTGATGCACATATTAATGCAGTGGTACCGTATCTATCTGTAACATTAACACCAGCATTGTGTTGTAAAAGTAATTCTACACATGATGTGTGACCGTTCTCTGATGCAAGTATTAATGCAGTGGTACCACTTTTATTTGTAAGATCAACATCTGCATTATGTAGTAATAGTAATTCAACACATGATTTATAACCGTTGCTTGATGCAGCTATCAATGCACTGTTACCATAAATATCCTTAACATTGATGTTCTAGAAATAAATAACAAACTTAGTATGAAATATTCCAAGTGAAATGAGAATCTGTATAAACTATGCAACTAAATTACCATTAAATTCACCAGAAAAAAGAAAAAGGTTTATTCAATTTTTTTGTAGCAGATTAGAGAAGCAAGACAATTGTCTTGGACAGCAAAAAATTTTTTATTCATAAAATGCAGTATCTTATTGCCATTGAGTCTTTATTAGTGCATGATGCGTCCCTGGTTTTTAAAGATTTTTTTTAAAAAAGCAATGTAAATGTGTGATGGGAGTAGAAATTTGAACCTTTAGATATTTTAAAGAAAGAAACTTTTGCGACTTTGTATTTAATTTAGAAAGTACTTCTTCGGTCACACATTCACATGACCTTTTCTTAATATACCTATATAGAAATTTGTTTTTATATGGAATGTACATCACGTTGAAAAGAGAGAAAAGAGCATGGGAATTTGTTATGAATTTTAGGGAATGGGTCCAATGTACCAGAAATTAAAGATCACTGAAATAAGTAGGAAAGTGATTCCATATAGATTTATTGAAGAAGAAAAATTATCTTTCTTTTTACAAATTACAACAACTTATATTCTTTAAATAATCCCAGCATGCTCTTTCACACGTATCTATTTCAACAATTTTAAGTTCTGACATCATAGCGCGGATACATTATTTCAAATATCTCTGCCATTGAAGAATGTTAATCTTAAGCTCTGAAGAATCAGAAATATTAACATCAACTGTAGTAGCCTACATCATATACTGGGTTATCAAAGTTAGACATGCAGCAAAGAGGAACTTACCAGAATGTAATGCCGTAAAAAAGATAGTACCTTACTTAGAAAAATTAGAATGAATCAAGTGTATAACGAGTCACCTTGTGTAGAATCAAAGACGTATAAGCAACGTCGCCTCTTATACATGTTTGGTACAAATAGAATCGTACTAGAAACAGCTCAATTCACAATATCGAAGATACAATCCAACCACAAAATCTTTCTCAAACAGAAATCCAAAAAAAAAAAAAAAACATATTTCTCTACCTCATGCCTCATTTTTCACTGTAAATATTATGTTCTGTTCACAAACATGCAAGCCACTTTTGACAGGAAGTTGTATATTTCATCTGATGTGAACATATTTATAAGGCCTGGTTTACATCGATTAATGAAAATGCAAGAATAACGAGAAAGAATACAAATTATATATATATAACAACCATAAACATCACATGATAAATCTGATAATATTAATCCGTCTTCTCTTGTTTACATGTATATTCGCGCTATGACGTCACATCTATAGCTCAACAGTCTAATTGTATCCAGCAATGGGGTCAACGGCTCAGCAACAAATGATGAAATTTAAGTTTAAATTTGACTTTTTTTGGACATTTTATGATTTAGAACATTTAAACATACCTTTCTCTACCTTTCTCTAACTAATATAAAAAAATAATTTCCAAAGCTTAATTTCCCTTTCCCTTTAGTTTTACTGTAATATTTGAACTAAATAAATTGAGTAGTAAAATTAAAGCCTAAATTTTGGAGAAAAGGCAACCAATCAATATAGAAGACCATCTTTCTTGTTTGCCAGATAATCCGATTACTTACATCATTGCTGTTTATCAGTAACCATTTCAACGATTCAATTTTCCTAGTTTCCACAGCTATGTGAATCAAGGTATTCCCCCACCAATCAGTCAAGAGCAAAGTATCAGGTTGAAATTTCAGCAACCCATTTAATTCTTCATTGTTGTCATCATCGATCAACTTACACACATCTAAGTAAAAACAAACACAATTCTATTGATTGCTTTTCAATATTTTTATTACAAAAAAATGATGTGATGAAAAAAATTGGTAAAAAAACGACATTGAAGTTTTTGCAATTTAAACACAAAAGACTAAATAGATGGATGTTTATAGTATACAGCTTTTAAAAATACAGCGTTTTTATTGGTTTGCGTTTCGTTATCGGGTCTGAAACGTAGGTTCTGTTTGAACTGCTTTTCAAGTCATGCAAAACGAATTGAGGCGGATTTTTTTTGCCTAACTTTTTTTGTCAAATTCTTGATTTTTTGAACTTCTCCGAAATTAATATTGCTATACTTATTTTGGGGTTAGAAAGAAAACCTGAAATCAAACTTTAAGTATTCTTACAACCTCCTTCCAAGGGTTCTTTTACATTTTTTTGAATAAGGGAGGTGTTCTTATTGAGGTGCAAAGCATTTGAAAAAAATCACATACAAACTCTGGAAAATCCATGAAAAAAACACTGAAAATAATCAAATAAATCGCCTAAAAAATGCAAAATGCAAAATCAGAAAAATGAATAATAAAATGGAAAAAACACAGGAAAAATTAGGAAATTTGATATAGACAACTGCATAAACATCTACCTTTATATAAATACTTGTGTGTCTTTACTCTCCTGTAAAAATAAACATTATTCTTAAGTAGGAGTATTACTACTGTGACTTCAAGCCAAGGATTTATTTAGTGATCTTACAAAAATCCTGGGTTATACAAAAAAATTAGTATTGGTGAAAGTAGCTGAAAAGTCTTTATTTTCTTTCAGTTAACAAATTCGACTGAATACGTTACAAACGTTTGGTAGATCAAGCAGAATTTTTCTACTGCCCTAAAAATATATGTGTAATTGAAACATTTTGTGGTTCCAAAACTTGTTAAAAATATGAAATACAAATAATTAACTTTCTAAAAAACTAATGATACTCTATTTATAATATTTATAGTATACCTAGAAATTTTGTTGCTGGTTTCAATAGATAGTTCAAGATCTAAAGGAAAATTGAGAAGGAAACTACAGTATATACTCATTTATACCCTACAATTTGCTTTATTTTGCTTTTAATACAATATAACAGAAATAAATATCACGGAGTAGTCTCCTCCTAAATGTTTTGTATATCTGTTGTGCATTGAGATGGCTTGCACCCCCTGGCGAAAATATACTTTATCTATTTTGTTTCTTTTAATACTCGTATGAAATAGACTCTGGTAGTGAAAGAATCATTTCATCTTTTTACCTAGATAATCACCTGTTCTAAAAAGCAAATTAAGGTCGCTATAACTTTAGTATCTTAAAAAAAACGATAAAGTCATGAGAAAATTTATTTAGTTCCGTCCCCTCTACTCCGTATTCTGAAGAATAACGTGCTTCTTTTTTTTCTTAAAGTTTTAGTTTGAAAAATATGACATTTTTTCCCTTCCTCCAGCGTAAATTTCCAAACTAACCCAACAAAAACGTCCACATCGCTTTATCTAAACTCCACCAGAAAAACCATGGACACATTCTTATTCCTAACAGATTGATATAACTTTACCAAAATTTTGAAGGAAATGCAAACCTCGGACGGAACTTCATCGCTCTGGAAATAAGAAAAAAAAAATCTTGTGCACACCATCAGGTGAATTGAGATGCAAAAATATTCTAACTTTGAAATATATGATATAAAGTGGATAATGTGTATAATCTACTCAAGTAAAGTGTTTATCTTCATTTCTTACATTTCTTTTAATATGAAATGAAAATTTGACTAATTTAAGGGGTGCAAGACACCTTAGTATTGTGCAATCTTAACCTTTCCTGGGGTAGTGTTTCATTTAATGTGAGAAAAACTCAGCAAAAAGAGAACTGGGAAGGAGGTTTGCAGGAACCTGTTTAAGGTTATAGGAAAGGAAAATCGGGTTTTTTGACTATCGTTTATAACTTCTATAAACCCTTCAAGATACATGTATAAAAGTTATTATATTTGAAAAAGCCCTATCTTTCAAATACAAAATGAAAGAAACAAAGTTGAGAAAAAAGTTACAGTTTGTGGGAAAATGAGCTAGATCTCAAATGCGTTTTTATTTTATATTGAGCTCCTCTCACACAACGAATAACTGATTCTTACCTTTGATACTTTTGGATAAATTAGACGCCAAATCATCATCAATCAAGTCATAATCAGTTTGGCATGATTTTTTAAAAATAAGTTCAACTATTTTTTCTTCTTCGTCCATTTGATTCTTCTTAAAGTTTGATACGTACAAATCACCTATAGTATCTTCTTTACTATTATAATCGGTTAAGGATGCAACAAAACAATGAAGTGAACTCAATATTTCTGATTTGTGCATGATTTCATCTTTCTCAACTATAATTTCGAAAAAAGGTTTGGCATTGAGTTCTTCGATATACAATGATAAAGTTTCTTCGTAATTTTTTTGTAATAAACCAAACTTGCTTAGAGTTGCTTCGTATTCAACAATTTTTGCATCAAATCTTTGGAGCATAGTTTCTTTTTGTTGATTTAGTAATACAGCATATTGAATTAATCGTTTCACCATTCTTTCTTGCAACTCTTCTGCCAGATTCTTTCGTAATTCGCCTATACTTTCCAATTCCTCCTCGTAAGAAATAGGATTATGCATAGCTTCGATTTTATTTTCAATTTCAGTTGATAATCTATTTTTTATAACACCAGCTTGGTTTCCAACTGTGTCTTGATAATGATCTTTGTGTTCGCGATGAATACAATATATACAAAGCAATTGGTTATCACAGTCAATACAAATACTCTTTGCCAGTGATCCATGATTTGTGCAAATAGCGTCAAAGGTTTCTTTCCTTTCATCATAGATAACAGGAGTGGATGTTTTACTTTCACAGGTATGTGTTTCCCAGCAGGAAATACAATGTTTTTTGCTACATACAGAACATGAATTGCTAGCTTCTTCCGCACAGTGCAATCTCTCTTCTTGACATAGTGATTTATTTCTAAAAAAGTTGAAAAAAAAAATTCAAAGTCATCAAATTGTTGGGATAATTTCCTTGAGACATTTTCTGAATAAACCAGGTATAGACCGGGTAATATTGGAGCTAGGTTCTACCTGAGAGGTGAAAAGTTTTCATATGGTTTTTTGAGTTAGTATAACATTAGGTTTTATGAAACCGAGAACTAAACAGGTCAGACAGGTGGTATTTGTAAGATACAGCCCCTTAACAGAGGGGGTACTGCACCTTTTCACCTGACAGCATGCTGACAGTAAAAATTATCAAAAGTCAAATTCATTTTCGGCTAAAACCACTTATACTATCTAAAAACAATATAAAAGACATTAACATAACGTTGAAATAGGCAAAATTGTCATTTTTACCCACATTTTGACAAAAAAATGCAAAGTTTGACCTTATTTTACCAGAAAACAAAGCAGAAAATGACAAAACTCGCTTAAAACTTGATGTGTACAAACAAGGAAGTTTAAACTTCCTTGGTACAAAGAGCAAAAATTCACTCATAAATTTTTTCTTTTGCTTACAATGCGTAATATGCCTTTAAAATGGCGTCACAATAGCATGATATCAAAGCAACTAGAGTCGATTGAAAAAAGCGACCGAGAATTAGGGTAAGAAATTAGGGAAAATATCAACTAATACAAAGATAAAGTAACTTACGTTTCTTTGCTTTCGTTTGCAATAAGGCCAATTAAATTCATAGTAACTTTATTTATCGACAATAAGGAACTAACTAAATCATTTACACCAATCTCTACAATATTTTCGCATCCTTCTGGACATTGTAAAGTCCCGCTTCCATCTTCTCGAAATACTACCATGCCATCTAAACAGTCATTGCAAAATAGGTGTCTGCATGGTAAAACTTTTGGGTTATATAAAGTTTTAGTACACACATCACACGCAATTTGTGTCTTTAATTTTGATAGAAATTCTTTTGCCATTATTTTTCAACCTCAACAATTCGCTTCTAAATTTTCAACACCCTGTTATAAATAGTATTCTTTTGAACTAAAGTAAAAATGACAACTAAAAATACATGCTTTCCTAATATATACATATAATTAAACAGCCAGTTACTCAACCAAACATTTCATATTTAATATTACATAATACAGTAATATATTTATTATATATAGAGAGAGACGACTTATATTTTTCTTTTCTTATAGTTAGATGTACACATTTATTTACTATTTGTACTATTTGCTGCTAACTCACTTATAGTCTGAGTGAATTAGGGTTGAACCCAGAATTAAATCCTAAGAAAGCATATTTGGCATGGATTGATAGCACATTTTACATAGATTCCACCTGTAAAAAGCCTCCCATCACAGTCTTTGAGGACTTTTTTTAACGTTATGTTATGTAAGGGAGGCTGCACCTTTTCACCTAGCAAAAAAAATTATCAAAATTCAACTCTATTCTTAGCTGAAACCACCTATACTATCAGGAAGCTCTTAAAAAACTATATAGAAGACATTTAAGTTTACTGTTAGGGAAAAATGAAAATATTGGGAAAAAATAAAAAAATTCAGAATTAATACTTTTGCATGATAAATATTTTACAGGTTGTTTTACAAACTACAGGTTGTTTATAATAGAATACAATAGATGCGATCAACAAAATATTTTTTTCATTCTCTTGTTTTACTGAGAAAACAACGCTGCATCTTAGAACGATTATTTCCGACTTTTGACAACAATTAACAACATAAAATTTTGTCAACCGTCAAAATTATTAAAGATACTGACATAAAAATACATTGTTTCCGAAGGTGGGACACACAGCTAACTAATGCCTCATTTTATGAATTAACACTGTGATTGCTGAGATTTTAACATTTTAAGTTGTAATGATTTTTCAAAAACGTAAAAAGTTGGTTTTTTAAAATTCTATTCCTTATAAAATTTTAATGAAACGATTAAACGAAATTCTGAGGCAATTTTTTAGACTGAGGCATACTTATTCAAATGCAGTTTGAATGAAAAAAAATGGAAGTAAACTTCTGACGATTGACAAATTTTAACAAAAATGGGATAATTTTTCACACTTTTGATTATATTTTCTTTCCTGGAAATAATTTCCAAATAATATCGGCTTCATTAGAAAGACCAATCTTTCAGTGTTAAGAATATATATACTTTTATAGTAAAATTATCAAAATTGATGGGAGTTTCCAATGCTCAAAGATAATATGTCTTTTTCCCTTACAGTAACCTTAAACCAGTTTAGTCATTTTTTATTTCGTTTTTGAGTAAAGTCTGGTCAAAGTTTGCGACCAGATTTTACACAAAAACGAAGTAAAAAAAGAATAAATTTGTTTAAATGTCTTTTATATAGTTTTTCAAGAGCTTTCTAATGGGATAAGTGGTTTCAGCTAAAAATGAAGTTGAATTTTGATGATTTTTTTGTTAGGTGAAAAGGTGCAGCCCCCTTTATAAAACATAACGTTAAAAAAATTCCTGAACCACTGTGATGGGAGGCTTTTTACAGGTAAAACTACATAAAATGTGCTATCAATCCATGCCAAATATGCTTTCTTAGGATTTAATTCCGGGCTCCCCTAGTTTTTGAGCTAATTCTCCCAGACTATTATATGTTAGTCTAAATAAATTTCGTTTGCAACTACAAGAAATCAAATAATCACTGTGGAGGAGGAATTCTAAGCATTACTTCAGGTTTTATAGTCTAAAGCAATATTTAAAAATCTCTCCATCACAGTGATTATTTGAAATTATCTCAAACACAAATTCATGTCAGATGTTAGAAGTTTAATAATTATATGGCTATTCACCCTCTATTAGTTAGACCATATGGTATTCGGAACGTGTCACTTTACAGGGAAAACCTCTGGCTATAATGACAGTAAAACAGATCCGTTTGGATATCATTATTTGTACACTGCATCTTTTCGAGTAAGAACATGATGAAAAAATACTGGGACGCATTTTCCTTATTAATATAGAAAACAAAACTTTCTGCATTATTTGAAACTGGAATAACATGTCATGTTATAAAACGAAACAGAGTTTTATGGAGTAGATCAGAAAGCATTTTTTATAATTATGATTTCACAAATTTAGAAAAGGTGAAACAACAAAATGTGAATAAAATAATATATCCTTGTATATTTCTTCGGGTTTACAAAAGTAAATAACTTATTAGAATACAAGGCTAATAAGCTATGCAGAAGAGTAATTGTTGATCATAGATTTAGGCTACATGTCTGACCTTAGCATATAAGATCTTAGGTTAAATAAATAGTAACTAGTACAATCCTTTTCTTCTTGAAAATCGAATTTTAAATTTTTTAACCACATATAAAGCTCTTCTCCTGATGTAGAATAAGATGACCTAATTTGCTGTGATTTTCTCACTTGTTATATACACTTGGAATAACTCAAGGGTATCAGTTTCATCTAAACAATTCATGTTCTACCGCAAATCATAAACCAAACATGTATATTGTGTATACACAATTTTACAATATAATAAATAAATTTGTAACTCTCACACAAGAATGTTTTTCTAGGGTATATTCTGGAGAAACATCATCCACTTAAAGTTTCAATCTTTGTATATCTTTATCTCTAAAGTCGCT
Organism: Catablema vesicarium; assembly: GCA_031471325.1. Lineage (NCBI taxonomy): Eukaryota > Metazoa > Cnidaria > Hydrozoa > Anthoathecata > Pandeidae > Catablema > Catablema vesicarium. The sequence goes on from JAUELI010141311.1 coordinate 9,086, forward strand.
CCTAAGATGAAAAAAGATATAAAATAAGTTATAAAATTTTATAAAAGATTAGTGCAATTTTAATAATAGCGGTGGATCATGTTGATGACGCTGAGTGTTAATTGTTTGATAGTATGGAGTGACCCCTCTTCTTTTTAAAAATATTCCCAGGACCATTATTTTGAGTAAGATTTCAATTATTACATTGTATTAAGCTGTTTTTTTTACTGTAAAAGTAGCAGAAGCAATCACGTGACCCTAATTCAGATGTACTAGGTGAACATTATAAATGAAAAACAGTATCAGAGTTGGGATATAACAGATAAAAGCTCTGTGGAGGAGTAATTACCAAATGTGGAGAAAAGATTATTTGATCATTGCTTTAAGCTAAAAAGCTTGAATCAATGCTCAAATATCTTTTCTCCACAGTAATTTTTGAGCAAAGATCAAATTGCTCCAAGGAACAGAATTTTCACCCCAATACTCAAGAAATTCACTGACCTATAAAAGACATTGAATATGCTTTTTAAATTTTTTCTAAGAACTGTTACATTACAGATTTATACTCATAGTACACAGCATTTTGACAAAACAAAGTGCATAAGAAAGTATGCCAATCTGACCCTGTAAGTAAGTAAGCGGTACAAGTACAATATACAGGGATTGCAACAGACAAAGAATATTCCGCATAATAAAACAATGAAACATTTTCCGCTCGCAAACGTTTTGAATCATATCATATCAATTGTTAGCCATTGATTAAATATCCCCAAAAATTACTCAAAATATATAATATTATAGTATGCGAGTCCGGAATATAATTTAGTATGTGAGTTCACAATAAAGTTTATCTCATTTAGCATCCAATATCACGCCTATACAAGACATAAATTTATTTATTATCATTTATTGAACGTTTATCTTCTCTACTAAATATGAAAAAGGACTGCCTCAAATGGGGTAATGTTTTACATTCAGGCTAACATGCTCAAAAATATCTCCTCCACATTGAAAATTCACAGTTATAGTCGGCCTTGAACTAATGAAGAGAAACGTATGAGATCATAATATTGTATAATACACAAAACTTTCATAAACAAGAATGAAACATCATCGTACAAAATAATCACCAAAAATACATACAAACCTTTTCAAGATTCGAGATTGTAGCTATCTGTGATAATTGAGCAAATTTGACTTGAACAGTCCATTCTGTTATACTAGTCAAATACTGTATTAATGAACGTAATATTTATCAAATTGTAAACCACCAAACCAGGAAAAACAATCATTCTAATTCATTTTATCAGTAGGAAGTGAATGAAATTGAATCGTTAGTTTAGTGTGACACCCTGAATCTTTCCCTGTATCCCTTAGTATTTCACTATACTTAAACAATTTCTGTGAGCACTCTCCTCACTAATGGAGGGTTGAACTGGTGTAAATTTTATAAAACCATCAGGGTTTTTGGAACAATTATCCATATGGAAGTAAGAAGGATAAAACAATCAGAATGCATAGAGCAGAAGAAAGATGGAGGGGGAGAAGGAAGGTAGTGTAATAACCATACAGCATTAAGTTTGAATGGAAAGACAAGATGGTAGCTAAGTGCTTGTTAATACGTGCCCTATTAAATGTTGATTTCATAACAAATCTTTCCATATGAGCAGACATTTCATGACATGTTAAACTGATAGTGGTTTTGTAATTTGAATGTGTCAGCAAATTCTAAAGAACACAATATATTAATGCAAGCTTCCACAAATAGATTTTGATTTTAAGTTTTCTTCAAATGTTCAGTGGTTTGTTTGTGCATATTATTGTTGCATTACTAACAAAATAACATAGCACATGTTATAAGTAACTAAAACACCAATATTAATACCTAAAGGTGATGCTACTGGAACATGTTTTTAAAATTCAGATTCTAAAATTTCATATACAAAGAAAAATTTTCAGTAAACAAGCTATGGTACATAAATAATATAATATAGTAATAGTTATATAGTCTTACTTCAGTCAGCAATGATAAAAATCTATCAACTAGAGGATTAAGTCTTGGAAGAATTGCACCAGTACAAAGCTGTGTTATACCAGCCCAATAGAAAGCGGAATTCAACATTAAACTTAGAACAAAATAGCCTTTTAGTACAACGTTTTTATCAAATAGCCAAATGTGTAGCTAGTTAAAAACAACACAGCTCTTATAATGTTACGATTACTTGAGATCTTAAAAACATGAAACCTGCTAAAAACTTTCTCGTCCACATGACGTCAATACGAGATTTATATTGACGTTGAAAAAAAAACGCCTCGTCATGTGCCCATTAGAATACATAATCAGGGTTCAAAATAAATGAAAATACAAAATGCGGAGAAGTGATTTTTGAGCAAAGTTGGGCAATTTAGCATTAATCTATGCCCAAAAACCACTACGCCACAAAACCTACTTTTGATTGTTTCTTGATAACAGTAAAGGAAAAACTAACATGTAATCTTTCTTTAAAACACTATCCATATGATCCAAGTTCAATTAACCGACTCTATATAATTTTAAAAATGCGTACATTAGCATAAAAACTGAATATCAGAATCTTAATCTGAAACTGACATTACAAAACTTGTTTTTTTATTTTTATTATCATTATCCTTCAGAGTCGAACAATTAGTCCGTTAACTATTTCATGATAAGATGATAAGACAAGGCTGGATATGAGAACTAATAAGCTATATGGATGAGATTTTTTGAATATATCCTTGAGAATCTCTACTCCAAATTTGATATTCATATTTATACTCAAAATTTAAGGAGGTCATTAAATTAGTAATTATCTAGAAAAGTTGTTGACAATTAAGTTTTACTAGCTCTAGTTTTTAAATCACACCCAACTGAGGATGTGATTTTTTGGAACGGAACCCTATCTATCTGTCTATCTACCTATCTATCTACCTATCTGTCACCAACTTTTCGTAAAAATGACCTAATGGTATATTTAAAGATTTATAAAAATGGCGCATCGCAAGCGGGGTAAAGTTTACATAAATAAGAAAGAGCAGGCTTCAAAATGAAACGTAAATAAGTCAAATAAATTAATGTTACAAATGAAGAGCTCACTGTGCATATACCACATATACAAATACATTTTATAAAGGTAGGAATATAAATTTTAAAAATGTATTCATGCTATTATTTATATTCGTTGCAATGAAAAAAATACTCTGTTTACATTTTTCTCAGCTTTATATTCTTAACTTTTTTCTTCACATAGATATTAATTATTATGCGCAAGACATGATATTATTGAAATGAGATTAATATAAACAATACATCAACATACTTAAGTCCGGTTTCATTGAATAATTTTTTTATGGAACAACTTCTTCAAAAATTGATTGATTTTCAATGGTTAGGAGTTTGGATCAAAATTAAAACAATTACTTGATTACTACAATCAATGGCATATCCGCAAAGTGGGACCCGGGACCCAGGACTCTAGGTGGGACCCAGGACCCGGGACCCAAAATTCTAGGTGAGACCCGGGACCCAGGACTCAAGATTTTAGGTGGGACCCGGGACCCTAAGTCAGAAATTTTAAATTTCAATAAAAATAAATTTAAAATAGCATAAAAAAACGAAAAGAGTATACCTTGATAAAAATGCACTACAACAAGATATAGTGAGAATGTTTGAATCGCTCCAATATAGAAACTCAATAATCACGCGAGTACAAACATATGATGATTAAAACAATATCATATATTTCGGGATAGTCTGAAAAAACTTTTTAAAGCACAATCTAACAAACCAAATCTTTCTCTTTTTCTATCCAATTTAAATTTGTAATGAGAAAAAGTCCTTGAAACGAGTTTT
>JAUELI010141422.1:0-12932 GCA_031471325.1 Catablema vesicarium
TCAGCAAACGTAATTCTATTGATATCTTTAGATACCAAGTAAAGATCATTAACATATATCAAAAAAAGTAACGGTCCAAGTATATGATAGTCTTGTGGAACACCACAGGTTATCTCTAACGGTTTTGTACTTTTTCCTCTCTAAGAAATATACTGTTTTCTAAGATAGCTATGCAATCAGTGTAACATATTTCCAGTTATATCATGTTTTATTTTTAGGTGCAGGATGTTATGATTGACGGTATCAAATGCTTTTGATAGGTCAATAAATACACCAAGCGTATATTTTCCTTTTCAAAAGAGTTTAAAGTTTAAGTTTGAATTATTTTATTTACTAATTTTAAAATTGCGTATTCAGCTAAACAATATTTTTGGAAGCCAAACTGTATTTTATGAAAAATGTTCATAGGTTCTACTATAAATAATTCTCTCAAGTAATTTTGAAATAACTGGAAGAACAGAGATAGGTCTATAGTTACTTAATTCAGCATTGTCACATTTCTTTAAAAATATGATTAAATTTTGCAACATTCGAATGGTAAAAAAAAAATCAACTTTTTAAAGAGAATTTTTAAGTGCTGGGTTATCAAGGAGGATATCATCAAACCCATTTGATTTATTTCGTTTAAGGGATGAGAATGCTTTATCGAGTTTCTCCTCTGTTAATTATGTATTACCTTACTTCCCTCAATTTCAAGAGGCGCGAAAAAGGCCTTGAAAATTGAAAGTGCGCGAAAGTGAAAAAAAAAAATTAAAGTAAGTTTCGTTATTTTTTTTCGCATTGTCCTTTTTTCCTCTTCACTTCCTTCTACCTCTGTTTCTGGCACAAGGCTGTCTCTGTAAAGTGACTTTCAGAAAACAACTATGTAGATTGATTAAAAGTTCCTTTGAAGAACTCTTTACATACTTCATCAGATCTATAGCATATGGCTTCTCAATATAAATCACACCACTAAATGTAAAATTATTGACACTTGTTGAAAATAAAAATTTGAACAACAACATACCTCCTGTGTACCCACCTCCCCCTTGTGCATTACTTCCAGGAGGCTGTCCCATCATTAGTGCTCCTTTCCTATCACCAGGTGGTAATCCAACATGACGTCCAGGCCCAGTAGCAAATGTACCTTCACTCAATTGGACACCACCAGGCATTGGTCTATGTCCTGCGGCAGCTTGTTGCATTGCAGCATTCCATTCAGGTAGTGGTCCTGATTCTTCAATGACTTTTATAAGACGTTGTAATAAAGGTATAATTTCTCTGCTTGATTCATCAGATGAGAGATTAGGTTCACCATAGGCACCAGGGATCAAAGCATCATAATCTCCTGCGTGGAATTCCGATCTGTTTAGAATGATCTAAAAGAAAAATTACATCATTAAAAACAAGATGTGTTAGCTCCCATTATGGTTTTAACGTCAAAACAATGACTTATCAACATTGGTGAGATGACGAGATTTACCTTAGCTTCAGCAGCACACAGTTCAGCCTTTTCTCTTATATATTCAAGTGATTCGTGTTGTTCATCAAGATTTTCAATTCTACTTTGAAGTTGATCAGCTAATTCATTTCGTAGTCGTGATTTTGCATTTCTGAAGCGTTCAGTTACCGCTTCTTCTGCATCTGGATTCATTGCTCCCTAATGTGAAAAAGTATTGCTAGTTATGATGAAGTAAAAGTTTTGGTTAAACTATAATTTTGTTTAAAATTCATTTTACAGTCTTTATAAAAGATAAAATTATATATCTTTGTACTGTTTTAAATTTAAATGAAGAACGAAATTTGATAGAGAAGCAGAAAAGGGAAACATTCATCATAATACGATTGTAATTCAATTCATTAACAGTAAAACCTTACTTCTAGCTCGTCCATTCTTGTTCTATATTTCTTCTCTTCTGCTTCAAGTTTTGAAAAGAATCTTTCAATAGCTTCTGACATCTTCACATGTGATTGTTGATGTAATTCTTCACGTTGTCTTTCTAACACATCACATTGTGTAAGAACTGAAACAACATCTGGTGGTAATGCTGATGCATGCTCAATTGCAGAATCTGCTCTACGTTGTAACTCACGACTATGTGCTTCTGATAATGCAGATGCACCTATGGAAAGAGCACAAAATATTAAAAAACTTGTGACACATTATTTTCTTCTAACCAATTTAACAAGTCTATGGATAGTTTTAGGAATATACCAACAGTAAAATGAATGAAACAGAAATTGACTAAAAATAAAAACATAGTACAAAAATTTCTGAAAAACGGCATAATGAAAAATAATCAGATACCCAGACACAACATTCAATTAACAATTGAGAGTATCTAATATTATTTCACATCCAATTAGTTAAAATTAAGGTAATTAACCTTCATTAATCATATCTAATTTCTCTCTCATTGTTTGTGCATTGACATATTCATCCTCCATCAATTGTTTAGCTACCGAGCTTTCAAGAGCAGTGAGTTCTTCTTCCCGTTTTCGTTGTCTTCTCCAATAACTGCGACGGCCAGCTATCTCTTCTTCTAACATTTGAACCTGAATAAGACAAATGCAGAACAAATTATACTTTATTTTAGTAGAAAGAAAAAGACAGATTAAAAATATGAATCACAAGAGGTTAATTGTTTGTGTGACAAATGTTAAGTTTTTAAAAGCCTTGTGATAGAAAAAAATTTAACATTCTCCCGCTCTATTAAATATTTGAAACATTGACAAGCTTCTTACCGAAGTAAATGGTGGTTTTCTTTTCTTAGCTTTAGTTGTTGATGCTGCAACCGGTTCAGTAAATCCAAATTCATGATTGTACTTGACACCAATGCAATGACGACGTTTTTGTGTAACTGGGTCTACTACTTTTTCACCGAGAACTATTGGAACTAGACCTTCACCAAGGGGATCTTCAACGGATCCACCTAGTGGTATCCAGCTACCCGATTCCTTATCTTTATCCACACCAAGAATAGGTACTTCCAGTCCTGATCCTGATGGATCTTTCATAGTTGTTCCAACAAGAATAGGTAAAAGTTGTCCAGTTGATATGAATTCATACATTCCAGGACTACCGCCGGTATCTGCTAACAAACTAGAACGTTCTAATCTTCTTACCAGATCATGACCATCTCGTAATAAAATTGTACGCACTCGAGCACGTGACTTGTGTAAATCTTTATGTGCAGTTTCTAAAATATTCTCTTCATGGCGTCCAGTAGCTTTCTCGGGTCCTGTTAAAGCATCTTTCAAGTCGTGCAAAGCATCAATAATTCTTGATTCATGGTACAATTCATTAACATCCACTAATGCACGCTCACCACCATTGAGTCGTTCAACTTCCCATTCAGCCATATCTGCAAGACGAACACTAGTCACTTTCATTTCTTTTTTCGATAACATTTCTACAAAACTATCATACAACAAAACAGGAGCTGATGGTTCATCTAACGTCATTCCAGCAACGGGTAAAGCTTCTCCTGTTACTTCATCTATAGTTACTGCCATTATAGGAACTGGTTGAAGTGCAATACGATCAATAAATGTTGATCCTAACTCAATAGGTAATGGTAGACCTGTGACAGGATCTTCATGAGTTCCACCAACAGGGTATGCATTACCTGGAACAAGAACATTAGAAATTATAAACCAAAATAATTTGCTTTTTAAATAAAGAGTGTTAAAATGCATAGATCAAAAGGAATTGTTTACCTATTTGAAAATATCTAAGCAAAAATTTATTACAATAACTAAACTTACCAGTTTGTGGATGTATCGTCATTCCAAGTATTGGTACCATTTGTCCTGTTTTAGAGTCTACCATTGGTCCATTAAATTTCATATCACTCTTCTTTTCTAAAGGACTGAAATTTGTCTTAGTTGGTTGACCTGTTTCTGGATTGATTGGATAAGGTATGTATGGTATCAAGCGATCATTAGAATTGGAAGCTTCACCGTTTGGACTGTCAGTAGTAAACACAAGCCTGGATGAAACTGGATCAAAAGCAACATTACCTGAAAATATAAGAGAAAGAATGAGAAAAAATGATACGATATATTACCTTTATTAATAAAGAATATATATGTTTCAGCTCTTATTTTTCTTCTAACTATTATACGCTTGATGAGTATAACTATTATCCCATCTTTTACTTCCAGTGTGGTACGCACTATTATAAAGAACAGTGTTACAAGACTGACCCTCAATCGGCATAAGTCTGCATGTAACAGGATGCACGAAGAATCCTGTTGGTACATCAACATTGGTTACACCATCTGGTAATAATATGGTAACTTCATCACGATTTGGCATCAGTAAACCTGTTTTTTCATCAAATGTCACTAAATTATTATCAGTTACAGATCCATCAGCATTTAAAATTTGTTCTCTACGTACAGCTGAACCAGTTTTCAGCAACATCAAGGCACCAGTGTGTTGACCGATTAACCCTAATGCTCCACGGCGTTGAGCTTCACTTGTAAGTTCAACAGTCAGTTTTTGAATCAACATGTCAGTTCGTGCTCCAATTCTATAATGTGTGCATAATGATATGTTACATTTAAACAGGAAGAAAAAGAAAAACTTTACTATACTATATACAATTGTCTCACAGTTCTTAAAAAGCAAATACATAAAATTAACCAAGTAGATGTACCAATGTCTCTTTACAACCTACTTTACTCTTTGACCTTTATCTGTAAGTAAGGCTCTTACACTTTCAAACTGGGGTCAGCAGAGTTAAATTGGAATAAGGGGAATAAGAGAATGTTTTTGAATTCATTGAGTATGGAAATGACCATTTCAGATATAAAAAGCCAGGAAGCATGTAAGTAATACCATGTGTAAATTTGATTGACTTACTTGTGCTGCAAGTTTTCATTAAACTCGTCTTCAAACTCATCTTCCTTATCTTCTTTATCTTTTGAAAAATCAGAATACTCTTTCAACATACGGGCGAGTTCTCGAACAATAGCCATAAATGCAACTTGATGTTTTTCACGCTCATCTTCATCTTCAGCAAAAATGTTATTTTGTTGTCGTAAGATTTGTAAGAAACGGAATCCTAATTCTTTTCTTCTCTCTAGTTCTTCATCAAGCTAGAATTAAATATGCATAATGTAATTTCATATGTAAACCTGTTGTAGTAATCAAGGTTACTATCTATAGCTATAGATTTACATTGGCATTGTGAAAAGTTACAAAGACATATAAGAAACTTTACCAGAATTCTTTGAAGAAAGTAAAAGATTGAGTGATTGGATTTGTTTATTTGTTTATATCCTGCAAATAACAATCTAATCAAATACCTCAGATTTCATTTTCTCATATGCTTCTAAATCTTTAGGAGTTGCTAAAGCACTGCGATCTTTCAAATTCAGTTTTGCTACCCATAATCCTTTTAGAGATTCAGCTTGGCCAGTTACCTTGTTGTACAGTTGTTTCACCTAGAAGTATATAACAAATTAAAAACATTATAAGCCCCACACATTTATTGTACCACATATATTTAGGAAAGGCTTGTAACAATAATTAGACTCTGAGTTAAAAAAAAGATTATGACCTGGTCCTTTTGTTTAGCTAAGGCAGCAGTAATTTCACTTGTTTGATTACCCAATGTGGTGTAAAAATCTTTTGTACTGAAAGCTTCTAAATCATTTTGCTGATCATAATCCCAGAATTCGTCACCTTTAACTTCTAAGTTATCTACTGGTAACACTTGACCTAAAACAAAACAATTAAGTGATAAAGAATGTAAAAAAAGATATCTCTAGTTAAAAAAGTAATGCAAAACAAAAGCCATGAATTTAGGCATTACATATAAATTTTCACTGGTACTAACCAAGCCTTGTCCCTGTAAGTTAACTATATCAAGAAAGAGTTTAGTCATTAACGCTCACCTTGTACAGTCGATTCTATAGCTTTGTTTGAACCTTTCTCTATTTGCTCCATTACCATTTTGGTTCTATGAAATTTCTTTAATGGATGAACTGCAGATCCTTTAGATGAATAATCATCAAAATTATATAACTGTGTTGCTATTCTATATTTTGGATCCAGGTATAATGCTTTACGCCAACCATGTGTTCCAAAAACAAACTAAAATAAATAAAAATAAAAATACGATGGGAAAAATACGGGAAAAGTTTCGAGGGAATAAATTACGTTTCGAATCACAGCATCAAATCATTAGAATTTAAGAAGTTCAGCTTAATTTATTTAAAAAAAGAGGAGATGCTTGAAGAGATTTGAAGCACTTTGGTAGGATTTATTAGTTGCTCTACATTAGTGAAATGAAAAATTGAAGTTAAAAATTCCAAGCAGTATTTAATGATGTTATAAACTCTGTCATTTATTGTATCATTATGAGCATTAGAATTTCATGGAACAAAACATAAACAGCATTTAGCAAAAATTATATTTTTTCACAGTAAAACTGGTTTTACCGTTGCATATCACATAATGAACTGCAGTGATATACTTATCCTGGTTTTTAGAAAATCCTAGTCATTTAATGAGAGTTATCAACTATCTTACCAATCCTAGTATGAGGAAAAGTACCAAGATAAAGAAACAACCCAACATAAGACCAATTAACAGCCAATCAGGAGTGATTAAAATATCTGTATCAATAGCAATTCCATTTTGAATAACAGATCGTGGTGTTGTTGGAAAGAACGGACCATCTTCACCACACTGTGCACCTTCAGCCATAACTCGTATATACTAATGAATAGAAAGTGAAATTATGCAGAAACATGGTTGTTCGAAGGATAACTTTATCGTAAACATCTCTACTAATTTTACTGATTTTTGCACTAAAAGGACCTGGAACATTCAATTAAAAATTGAAACTTACCATTTTCTGATCGATCGATGTGCTCATTTTAAATACGTAAACCCCTGCTTTGGTGAATCTGAATGGAAATAATGTAAAATTTGTTCCCATTAGTTGATGTTTTTCAGCAAGATCTTTGAAGGCACCATAATCAAAATAAGGATTTGTATTATATAAATTTGTAGTGTCATACTGTGGATAAAAGTCATTTGTAACACTGAACAGCATAGCTTGATTGAAACGTAAACAAACAGTTGGATTAGCAATACCAGCTACATCAGGATTAGTTGTTGATACGGTCAATAAACTTCGACGTCGTCTACGAGATGTTGATGACGATGCTGTTAATGACGAATTCACTGAATTTATTTTTAACATGTCGAAAATCATTTCTGGTGGTGGACTGTATGCACCAATAAATCCTTTAACTACAAAAATAAAGAAGTAGGGATTACTCAGTGTGAGTTTACCTATGCATGAATGATCCTCTGGCTCTTTCGAGAAGAGAATGTTTTATGAAAGAGCAAGGGTCAAAATCAGTAAACACAAGTAAAAATAAGGTTGGAGGGAGTGATTTTTGAGCATAGACTTGTGCCCGGATCTATTCTAAAAAATTTCTCCTCCACATTTGGTATTTACAATTATTACAAACCTTGAAAGAAAAAGTTTTTTTTAATCATACTGATTGACCAATTATTATAAACAAAAAATACATCAAAATGTTCAACAAAAAATGATGCGTTTTAAAATCTGATTGGAGAAAACTCTTTCATATTTCATATTTTAAATGCAAATGTTAATTTTTTTAGTTGCATTAGAGTAACAAATTGTACAAGATTACTTTTTAATTTTCAGTAAAACCTGTTGAAAATAGATGCTTTGAAAATGGGTTCCTAATGCTCAAGATATTGAATAATATGTTGTCACAGATATTGGTTTGTTTTCTACCTAACAAAAGACATTTTGGTAGCATTAACAACATTTACCTCCAGCTTGAACCAAGAAGAATGGATGTGCTTTTCCATCAAGCTTTTTACACTTGTCTGGCGAAAATGCATCACGGAAGTTAGGTATTCCTACTAAATTCGCATAGGGAATTTCCACCTGTAAGCAAAATAAAATGTTACAGATTAAACAAAACCCAATAAATCAAAACCTAATTAAACAGCACATAACAAAGACTGTCTGTCTTAAAACAATGTTGTATCTACTAAAAGTTGCTGAAATAAGTTAGTAAAGAACAGATCACTGAATTCTATTTTGTTCATTTGGATTTATTAGCTTTTTCAAACCGGAAGTTGGTTTTTTCCTTTTTTAATTTTTTTAATGACAAAATCAAGGTAAAAATTAGCCTGGAAACTTAGAAGTTGCTTTCTATGTGAACCTGGGAATGAGGATGGTGTCACTGAGGCTCAAAGAATGTCCACCATTAGACAAGCTAAAGTACAATAATGAAACGGGGCCGTCAAACCAGATTCTTAAATGCGATGGATAGTCCCTTTCCAGCAAAAATATTTCACCAGCTCAACGGCTGTTCATTTATTTATTCAATGTCATACAAGTGCCACAGCAGTAAGAGATCAAAATTTATCCAAAATAGGTCACAAAGAGAAAAATGATTATAATTTGCTTATAGAAGAAGAGTGTACAAAAAACCATAAAGTATAAGCAATAAGAAGTAGACTACTTACACTTGTTTTATCAGAATATGTAACACGTATCTTTACAGGATCTGTACAAACATACTGTAAAGTTTTTCTTTGACCATAACGACATTCACGATTACATATGCGTTCTAAGTCATCAACTTTACACATGCATAGACCAAGCTCACGGTTAAAACCAACAAACTTATTTTCATCACAAACCTACGGTGCGGAACAGAACAATCATCATTATTATAGCTCTTAATTCATAATTATCAACTGTTCAGCATTATTAGGCTATAAACAAGACAAACTTTAGTTGAAAATTAAATAGAACTAGAATCTTCATCAAAATACGAACAAAAGAGTACTTGTAAAAAATGGTGTCGTTTTGTTTACCTTGTTTGTACAGTACGTATTCCACTGTTGCTGATTCGAACAAACACCTTCTTGATTACGCCAGGTTCCTTGACCACATATGCCATAAATATTTTTAGAACAATCTTGTTCTCGACCCTCGAAGACTTTGTAACCTTTTTCACATAAACATGTTTTATCACTTGGCTATAAAAAGGAAAGCATGTACCAACAATCACAACTGGAAGTGAGTATTTTCAGTAATGTTGATGTAAGAACCAAATAGAGCACATAAAAATAAAGTTGTGTCCTGTCCTTCTGAAACTAGAACAAGCTAGAAAAATAGTGTAAAAAAAAAAGAATGAAAAAGCAGAATATATTATTCATATATACGATAAATAAAACTTACCATGAAAACTCTTCGTATTCCATTACATTTACATACATCCATCCCTTGATATGGTTGTTTAGCTTGTCCACCACAATGGAAGCATGCAGGTTGTGCTGTCAAGTGATTGTAATGATCAATAGGACACAATGAACAATTTGATAACTCTGATGCATATTCTCGATCATTAAACGTTCCGTTGGGACAAGATCTTGGTATTTTGTCACCTGATAAACAATAATAACCAACTGGGCATGGGTAAGAATTGGTGTAATTCACACCAAAGTGTGAGCCATTTCCCAGCGGTGTATCCGTAGTAGCACCTATAATAAATTAACAGCAAGGTTTTTTAATAAATATACCAAACTGCAAATTAGGAAAAGAAATTAGGAAAATTGTGTCAATGACTCCTCACACTAATAATCATGATAAAAGTTAACTATGAACTAGGATTATAAAAGTTGTTAGTTCTGCTTGCAGTGTTCGAAATAACAATAAATAATCACTGTGGAGAAGAAGTATTTGAGCATTCATTCAGAATCAATGCTCAAATTATCTCTCCCCCATTTTTTGCATTTACTGTTATTTTGAAGTCTGTGCTGGCACATGATGTTTTAGTAAAATATCGTCCGACTATCCTTTATGTAAGCTTCCAGCTTTTCTACTGAAATACAATGCTGAATCTAAATTAATACCTGTTAAACATATAACACCGGCATTACATTTAGTGCAAGAACTTCGATCATTACCAGCACCATATGTGCCAGGTGGACATTTTTCACATGTGTCAGCAAAACTTTTTCTCTCACTACCTGATATTTCTCGATAACCTAAAATGATGGTAAAAATGGTTCCCAGTTGAGCAAAATATTTGAACAGAATTAGAGCAATTAGATGAACAAACGCTAATACAAATACATTTTGGAGAAGCAAAGGCTACTTTGAAGCATACACACTTGCTATTGCAGAGCATTAGCTAGAAATTCATAACTGGAGCCGTTTTATTCCAATTGAGAAAACCCTAGTCCCTCCAGTCTCAATCCCTTTCTCTACCCTTCCTTCTTCTCCCTCCTTTGTTCCTCTTCTCTTCTCTTCTCTTTTCAGAAGTGAGGCTAATGTTTTTTAAGTACATGTATCTCTTTCATAATATTAAAACAGATTTTAGTCATCAAAAAAATCATAAGAAAGTTGTTTTCTGCTCACAAAGCGAATGCTCAGCGAATGGCCTATCATGGCCTACAGGAAAGACTAACAGAAACCAATCTTGAAATTAGTCTTTCCAACTAACTTTTCATGCAATCAACTCAACGTTTTTTAAAATTGAAAAAAAAATATATATATATATATATATATTTTTTTTCCTCATTATTATGAATATAATCGTATACCTAATTACAACACAGTACAGTATTCCGTACTTTACAGGGCACTATTAATCCGTAATCCGCCCGCTTAGCTGTAATCAGCCCGTTCAACTGCTCAGTGCGTTCGGGTTATTTTGAAAAACGTCAAAATAAAACTCGGGCTATTTATCCCAAATTGCCCGAAAAAGTCATGCCATTACTAGTACAAATGGCCCTTCAGAACGCTATGTATTGAATAAGGCAACATTATATTTTGATTTTGAATTTAAAGAAAAAGTAGATGAATACCAACCTAATGGGCATATAATAGGTGTAATTGAACCACCATCTGTCAGTGTACAATTATCATTTCCAGGACAGTAATGTCCAACAGGACATGGTATTTTACTTGCTGATGCATTTGGACAAAAAAAACCACTAGGACACGGAATCTTAGTTTCTGCACCAGGACAATAATAACCAGCTTCACACCATTCAGGAGTTATAGTTCCATTAGGACAGTATGTTCCATTGCTACATGGAAAGAAGAGAGCTGAACCATTATAAGGACAATAATGACCAGAGGGACATTTATCACATTCCTCAACCATCCTTCCACCGGTGTAGTTTCGGAAATGACCACGTGGGCATGGTTCAGGATCAATTACACCAGCATTACAATAATATCCGATTGGACATGGATTTTGTGTATAGTCGGCAGTTCCTAAAAAAAATTAATCTTGTTATTTGGTTTAATTGATATATTATTTGCAAACAAGAGCAACATCCCAATATTCTTGACGTTGAGCATATCATTTACACAAGAAGTACAAAAAATAGAAAAATAGCTAAGGTGAAACAACAGGGTTTTTTTTGCCAAACATTTGTATGATTACTATGCTTAGATTTTACAATTTTACCTTCTCCTCTGCACCAATATCCAGCAGGACATGTTAAACAGAATGAGGAATCTGTAGCTCTTGTTAGATTGTTATATGTTCCTTCTTTACACTTTTGTCTTGTCATGTTAAATGGACAGTAAAATCCACGTTCACATTCTTGTGGCACCGTACTATCTGTTGTGCACACATATCCAGCAGGGCATCTCTGACAGTCTGTAGGTGTTGAACTACCAACTTTTCCAACAAAAAGACCTTTTGGACATTGTAGTTTTTCATGAGTTCCCGGAGGACAATAGTAACCAAGTGGACAAATTTCACCTTGAATTCCATCTGTAGGATTTGGTATTTTAGCTCCTCTTTTGTTACACAAATAACCACCAGAACAATTTCCTACGGGTTGACCATTTTGACAGAAGAGACCAAGAGGACAAGGATTGCATTCATCGCTTGTAGATAAGCCAGTAACACTATCTCTAGTGTATGTTCCATTGGGGCAAACATCTGGATAATCTGTCGCATTAGAGCAGTAGTGGAACGGTGGACAAGGTTCTGGAGTGGAAGTGTTACCAGGGCAGTATTTGCCAGCAGGACAGTCAATACAATACCATAAACCCTGAGCAGGTTGATATTGTCCTGGCGGACAACCTCTAGGAACGGAAGTGCCAATACCACAAAAAAAACCACTAGGACATGCAAAAGATGTTGGTTCTTTTAGAGCAATCTTTGCATAATCTGGACAGTAAAAACCTTGAAAACATTTACCAGTTGGTGCTGATAAACCTGTTGACTCACAGTACATCCCTGGATCGCATGGTAAGCAGTCATTCGCGTGTTTTCCTCCTGGGTCTCTTCTTACAGTACCAAGTGGACACAACTGTGCAATAGTTCCATTTTCACAATATTTACCCACAGGACACGGAATGTTGACACCCTCGTTTGGTTCAGGTACTTTAGCTCCAGAAACACAAAGATAGCCAGCATAGCATTTGCCAGTAGGTGAATCTAAACCTTTTACATCACAGTAACTTCCAGCTGGGCAAGCTAAACAGCTAGATACAGAAGTTTGTTTTTCCAAAGAATTATAAGTACTTATAGGGCAGTATTCACCATAGTTCAATTTTGTCCCGTTTTTACAATATTGACCAGCTGGACAGGGCATAGCAGTTGACATATTGAAATTTGGACAAAGATATCCTTCAGGACATATTCTACATGTACCATGTCCTTCAGTAGGAGCATATGTACCAGGATTGCATGGCTCTTCTAAAGGTGTTCCAGAGCGACAAAAGTAACCAGCAGGACACATATAGCCCCCTTCACTTGAGTTAGTAGGTTTAGCAGTAGTGGCACCTAAATATAAAAAGATTTGTACTCTAGATCCAAAACAAAAAATCAAATTAATTTAAGAAGACTATACATATTAGCATGAGACATTTGATAAAAACTTTGATTTTAGAATCAGTTTCGCTTAA
>JAUELI010141532.1:0-12923 GCA_031471325.1 Catablema vesicarium
CTGTTTAAAGTCCACAAAATAACCTTAGAACAACGTTTGACCAAACGTTGTTCTAAGGTTATTTTGCGGACTTTGAAGAGGTTTTTGCGCACTGGGATCTTTCCCAATATCGTTCTCAGAGCTTCTTCTCTTTTCCGATTTTCCGATTTTCGAAAGAGATGAAGCCCCTGGACCGAGGTTGGTTCTCTTCCACCATTCACCACCATAATATTAACCTCGATCCAAAGGTATTTTTGGGTACGCCATCCCAAAGAATAGATGAAGCCCTGAGAACGAGGTTACCATAATATAAAAAAATTAGTCTGATTTCCCAAATTTTAGAGCTTTTTAATGTTTACAGTTAACTCTTAGACCGCGCTTGATATTTTTCAGGTGTGCTTTAACATTTTTTTTTCACAACTCAGACAAACCATCACAGCGTGAAATACAACCGAATACGGTCCCGTATATTCCCGTATACGGGAATATATGGGACGGTATTTGGTAGTATTTCACGCTGTGCATACCTTCTGATTTACAGGAGAAAAAACACACACTAAATAAATGGCAATAGACAGGAAATTTAACTTAACTTTGAAAAACAGATTTTTCAATGTATCATTCAATCGAGAGTTATAATATAATATGTCACGTGACGTTTTAGAACGTCTTTCGAGGTTCAAATTAAAAAAAAAAAATGCTCTTAAAATTTTCAAACAAGAACTAACCCTGTCAGCACATCATGTTTTTTCAAAGTTAAAATGACGTCGTTTTGACATTATGACGTCAAAACCACGTTGGCACAATGTCATGTGCCATATG
Organism: Catablema vesicarium; assembly: GCA_031471325.1. Classification (NCBI taxonomy): domain Eukaryota; kingdom Metazoa; phylum Cnidaria; class Hydrozoa; order Anthoathecata; family Pandeidae; genus Catablema; species Catablema vesicarium. The sequence goes on from JAUELI010141532.1 coordinate 802, forward strand.
GAGAAGTGTTACCTATATATATAACCTATCAGAAAATGAATAAATTACACGAATGTACTAATTTAGTAATAGTACTCTTTTAATAACATTTAAACGAAATATTTATTAATAATATAAAGTTAATAAACTTACAAAAAACGTCTAGACTAATTTAGCCTGAGTACTTATTCTCAAGTTGTACCTGAGACAGCGTGAAATACTGCCGAATACGGTCCCGTATATTCCCGTATACGGACTGCGTATTACCATAATGGTTATACCTTATAAGGCAATACACGGTCCGCATACGCGAATATACAGGACCGTATTCGGTAGTATTTGATACTGTGTGAGGATTCAGATTAGGATCGGAATACATAAGGAAAATTCTAAAAGTTCAGGAGAAGTATATAAGTGGTGAGGAGATTCAACTTTGAACGACGTTATTTTGACGTTAAAAACGTCGTTGTATCCAATACATCTCTGTCGGCACATGACGTTTTTCAAAGTAAAACAACGTTATTTTGACGTCGACGTGTTGTGTCCAATACAGGACAAAATAAAATTTATGTTAGGAAAAATAAATGCGCTTATTAATTTTTTTGCAGGGCGCTTATAAAAAGTGGGTGTTTATAAATTTTTGAGAAAAATTTAATTAAAAAGAGATTTTCCGTAGTTTTTCAAGGATTTCTCAAACAGGAAGAATTCTAGATAAAGAATTGGTTCTAAACAAAGGAAGATTTTCCAACATTTAAAAATGCTTTTTACATCTCCCTTTCACAGTGTGAAATACTACCGAATACGGTCCCCCGTATACGGACTGCGTATTGCCTTCACACTGTGAGGTTGTCAGTGACATTTAAACATTATTATTTTACATTTCACAGCAACGCGATCTAACATAATATTGTTAATGAATCGATTAAGTTTGCTCGCAATCGATTAATCAATTTCTTATGTTGACAGGTTTGGTGAATCGTTTTAAATGACAGAATGAATCGATAAAACCACAGTATTCTCATAAAGACATATGCTTTTTCGTATCGTAATACTAATTCGTCATTTGAATAGATACCGTTATATTTTCTTTTTATTATAATAAACATTAGCCATGAATGATGCATAACCACTGCGATGGAGAGATATTTAAGCATTGCTTCAGACTTTGCAGCCCGAAGCAATAATAAAAGTCTCTCCTCCACAGTGATTATATGCAATTATTCCCATTAGATTGAAATAGGACGTTATGTTTTTGTTTATGAATAATATTTTGTTTTGATTGGCTACCATGTTCCGTTTATTTTTTGACGTGCTCTGATTGTGTTAACTTTTAGAACTGTGAGATTCGGTGGACCTATTCTATTGTGAGATTCGTTGCACCTATTGTCTTGTGAGATTTGGTCCTTCTATTCTATTGTGAGATTCGGTGCACCTATTCTATTGTGAGATTTGATGCACCAATTGTATTGTGAGACATACCCCCTACTTAAAAACTTAACCACAAATCCAGTTAACTTGAAACTTTGCACTTATCTAAAAAAAATCTCATTAACTCTATTGTGCATAGGGTGTCTGAGGTGGAGTTTGAGCATGGGGATGGGGGTGAATTTATCCCCTAACGGAAATCCGAACCACAAATCCAATTGACTGAAGCTTTGCACTTATCTAAAAAAATATTAAAATGGCATCAGAAAAGTAGTAAAAATTGTATGCAATCACTAAACTTGACATGACTTTTTTTCTAAATGAGATAATGTAATTCTGAATCTGATTGAATTGAAACAGAGCGAATATTTTTTCCAATCACATTTGACAAAAGTTAATTTATATCTAATAATTAGGTAATTTTTCAAACATTTTTCTAAAAGTCCACAAATAGATAAAAAAGGACAAAATTTCAGGTTCCAATGTTTTGTGAAAAAGTTGTTATTACAAAAAAATCTAAAATGCACATTGGGTAGAAATTCACAGTCTGAAATACTGTCGAATACGATCCTGTATATTCCCGTATACGGAGTGCGTATTGCCTTATAAGGCAATACATGGTCCGTATACGGGAATATACGGGACCGTATTTGGTAGTATTTCGCACTGTGATTGGGGTTGAAACAGTGCTTTTTATCCGGGGATATTTCTGGGGGTTAAAATTTAAAAACTTACTATAGAAATATTTAATTCCTGCGATTCCCCTTTTTAAAATCTCAGGAATTTATTGCCCCCCCCCCCCCCGCTCCCTACTGCCTTCTATTCATAACTTTTTATTCATCAATCGAAATCATTTGAAAAGCCCTGGGTAGTTCGTATGACCTTTAACTTTAGGTTAGTAAAAGACGGGGATACTACTTAAACTGTTTTAATGTACAATGAGTGAAACAGTGTGGTCATAAACGCTATCTTGTACATATCTTTGATTTACAACCTTGAACAATAAATACCTGTTCAATATAACAGTAACGCCATTGAATGTTAGGAATATAATAACAGTAAAACTTATTTGAGGTTGCATTGGGTGTTTTTTTATTAGTTGAATGTCGGACGAAAAAATGTATTGCATCAGTGCACAAATCATCTAACTTGTTGGCGCTTTATTTTACACCAATTATTAAAAACGTTGCTTTTTTCAGATTTTTCCCTATAAAAGCTGCCCTTTATACGTTCTTTTTATAAGAACACTGAACTAAAAGGAAGCCTTGCTTTGAACTTTTTTTAACTTTTCCCCTTTGAAAGCCTAAATGATTTAAGTTTTCCGACATTATTAGTAGAATAAATAACAGTTCTTTCTAGTGAAAATGAAAGTGTCAAGAATTTTTCTCCAACAAATGTTTTTAGATACAACGTCCTGTGAAGCCTGTATGTTTTCAACTTCTTCAAACTTTGGAGCTATCAAAGCCTTTTGCTTTGACATCGTTATTTTAAAAACGTGCAACAATTACACTTTCACTTTCAACCAAACGCTCCTTTCATCAACAAATGACTGACGGAAGAGGAAGATTTTTGAAATACGCCTTATATGATACTTATAAAAACTTATGGCAGAAGGAATAGGTTGATTTTTGAAACACGCCCTGTATGGGATTTTTGAAATACTTATGACTGACGGAAGATGTTGATTTTTGAAACACGCCCTAGAAAAAAACCTGTTTCTAGAGTGAAAGGCTGCCGCCTAACATTTGGATAAATATATTATGTTATCATATTTAAAAGCATACCTGTTAGGGTATTAAATATCACAACATGATATAATAGAAATATAGAAAATGCAGCTAGAAATGCTGCTGATAAAATTCAAAGAATTGTAAGCGAAACCAAGCAACCTATATAACACTTCTGAATATTTCTAAATACTCATAACGGAAGAGGTTGATTTTTGAAACACGCCCTATATTACACTTAAGTAGTTATGAAGAAGTTGATTCTTGAAACACGCCCTATATAACACTTCCAAATACTTATCACTGCCAGAAGAGATATGTAATTATAGATGTTTACAAAAACTAAATATCTCTAAGAACAACCACAGCGTGAAATACTACGGAATACGGTCCAGTATATTCCCGTATAAGGACTGCGTATTGCTTTATAAGGCAATACGTAGTCTGTATACGGTAGTATACGGGACCGTATTCGGTAGTATTTCACACTGTAAACAAACAAGTTTTGGATTTTTTCAGGTAATTTATCAAACACTACTGTCAAAATTGTTAGTTATAATGTATCTTAACAGTTAGATGAGATAAAAACAAAAATATCTCTTACTACGACAATTTTTTTAATCCGCTATTATTTATTCTATACGCAAAAAACAGAGTATTGAATTTATGTGAAAGAAACAAAAATATGTTTGCTCTGAAAAATATAGACCTGACTATACACAGAGAATCATTTTAGACCGTTCTTTTAGATATCCTTTTGGACTCTTGTGAAAGACTTTTCAAAGTTTGATTATTTCGAAGATTTTATTTGACTTTTACACCCCCTGGGTGTGTCAGTATTCTATCATTTTTTGAGGAGGATCCAACTATTTTAACGGGGGGTTAGTCGAGTAAGGGGCAGTTCACATGAAACGAGTCAGACTTGGTAAGGCGGGATGAAACTTCTCTACAACTCACATGAACAAATTCATCACGGTAGACCTGTATAACATAACTTGTTGCAGTGCACTTCTGGTTTGCCGGGATGGATTTCCTCATGTGATCAGCCCCTAAGTACCCTGTAAACAAAACCTTTTGTTTACTGGGTAATTGATTAGGTTTAATAGAGGAAGTATAAAATAATAGCTATTGCCAATGTCTCTGTCATATCAGATTTCTATTTTGGACATTGCGTAACTTGCGTCTTTGTCTACGCCATACACATGACGTATAGCTGATGTTATCTGCTGCATACTTCTTTTTGTGAGTAATCGGAAATATTTAGAATAATTTGTTCCAAAGTACACTATCAAAGCGCAAAGTACTCACTTGAAAATTCATGATATTCATCACGTGATATTGTGGAAGGATCCAATGCAATGTTTTCATTTTTCCAAAGGTGACGTCAATATATCACGTGATGAATATCACGAATAGAATGTCTCATTCAGAATATGCAATTAAAACTGCTTTACCTTCAGACTTTTTAGATTCTGTAAATTCTTGAATAGTCAGTCATCTCAAATTAATGCGAAGAATTTTAATAAAAGACGGGGGTAATTGCCCTCAAATTGTATTTTTTATCAGCCTTTTTTGTCTCGAATAAGCTCTGTTTATGGTTGTAAGAGGTTATTTTTTCAACACGATATATACATTTAAGTCCCAAAAGCAGAGGAGTTAGTATCATCTTTATACAAAAAGTGTGTTAGAGAGTGAAATATCATACACTATATCTTAATCTCAGGCGACATAGACAGTGGGCAAAACCTGTTCAAAGTCCGGAAAATAACCTAAAGGAACAACGTTTTACCAAACGTTGTTCCAAGGTTATTTTGCAGACTTTGAACAGGTTTTTGCCCACTGAGTAGACAGTAAACTATGTGGACTATGTTTATATGACCATAGATATATGGATAATGGAACTTACAAATCTGAGATAACTATAAGAACATTGAAAAAAACAGATAGACTATGTTTCAATACACGCTTATGTGTATACGCTCAAAAGATAACTTCGAGTAACTTCATGCCAGCCTATCTGGCTAAACAATAGATTGATTTATGTCTGAAATAGTAAGACAAAATTCCCATTTTCTGTAAGAATTAGTTGAGACTAAAACGTTTGAAAAGCAATATATATTTTATGGTTAGACATGTAGCTTTTGTTGTGTTTTGATATACGCTTGATTATTTGCGGTAACACTCGATATACATTGATATATTGTTACATACTGTGGCTATATATTTACACAGTATACTTAAAATTTTAGTAAGCAACTAATCAAGGAGATTGGAAAGAGCAAGCAGAGAGATTCATCATTTTTATCATTTGAAAATTTATGCAAAAGTTTTTTCTGCAAATAATGGATCAATTATTGTTGTTATTTGTTACCGTTCTTTTGACTTGTTGTCCCTGCTATTGTGGACATAAAAGTAACTTGTTTAGGGATAATGATCAAGGTAATGTAGGATTTGATTTTCTCATGTTGCCGATCAGATTTTACTGATCAATTTGTATGCATACTTGTTTTGTACTTTTGTATTAGGTCCAGTAAAAAAAACCCAATCCAGAATGACTATATATTTTGACTATTCTTAAGTCATAGAAAGAAAATATATTTTATGACTCATTTTTATCAAACGCGGCTGTCCCTGATGCGTTTTACCTTAATTACCAACATTACATTTAATCATTTTCGGCTTACTTATGTTTTTATTGACTGTTTATTTCATTTTTTATGAATTTCATGCTTACTTTTTACTTTTTTTTGTATTGTTTTTGATCCTCAAAGTTTTCAACATATTTTATCAGTTCATAACTTTTTAATGATATAGCAGTATAAGGATTTAAGGAATTGTTATTATATTTTTTATAGTTCAATTTGTGTCATCGCTGAAAGACTATTTTATTGTAAAACCCCGGTTTTCACTTTCAAAACATGTGCGACTACAACGAGTATCGTTAAACACAATCAAATCGTTGAAACCCGAAGTATTTTACGTGAAATTAAGATTTAACGATAGATCGATAAAGATCGAACTAAGAAGAAATAAAGACCTGCTAAGGAATGATTTCAAAACTTCAAAAGGTGTTAAAAATGTTGATGCCCGAAAACCGAATTATCGGGAAAATATCGGGAGTTGCTATTATTCCGGTAATGTGGTACATCGTGAAGAATCAAGAGTTGCAATTAGTGTATGTGATGGAATGGTATGAATTTATTTTCACAGCGTAAAATGCTATCAAATACGATCCCGTATTCCATATACGGACTATAAGGCAATACACAGTCCGTATACGGGAATATACGGGACCGTATTCGACAGTATTTCGCGCTGTGTTTGTTATTTTTTTAGTCAACCAAAGTCAAAGGTCAACCCAATGCGCGACTCAGGGTAGTCTTTTTTATAAAAGTGAAACCATCCTTCTCCAAACCATACTTAGGTATCCGAGAGAAAAAAATTCAAGTTTTCCTTTTCACCTCATTCCTTTCACTTTCTTGGCCTTTTGCAGACTCCCCGAACGTGATGACCTCCTGACGACCCTGTCTGTGTAGATGAATTAAAAATTTTAAATTAGATGAAAGACTCGTCCATTACGAGTAACATATTTTATCTTCTGCGCAAAATACTCATGGTTAAAAACTTCCACGATTTCATGGAGTGTTCACCAGAATAAGTTCACTACATTCTTTCCTAGTAAACAAAAACCTGTTCAAAGGTCACAAAATAACCTTAGAACAACGTTTGATCCAACGTTGTTGTAAGCTTATTTTGCGAACTTTGAACAGGTTTTATTCACTGGGTATAAGCTAATATAAGTTAAACTTCTTATGTATATGATCACGTCAGAAAAAAATGAGCTATTAAAAAATAGGTGACACTATATATTTAACATGACATGTCTGTCAAGGCTTTATAAATCAATATTATAGTTGTTTTATCGTTATTAATCATTTTGAGGAAGTGCTCCGCATGTCAAACATTATCTTTTTTTAGCAAGTTATCAAGATATATATATAGCCTATTGTTTCTATATTTACAATAGTTAAAAATGTTTCAAATTTGTTATATGTAAAACCTGCCTGAGACTTTTGTTGTAGGTGACGTAATATAATGATGTAATAGAATGATGATGTAAAAATGAAAAGTGAAAATGTCTTTACACCCACAAACATCAATTTTCATATTTTTCTATTATATGAGTCAATATTTTTATTATCACAACACTACACACGACACAAAACAAGAAGACTTGCGTCTTGAACCTTTAGGCTGGATGACAGGGAACGTGAAAACAAAATCAATTCAGACTGTCGCTCTGTAAATTACAAAAATACGGCGGCACCCGCGACTGTTTTAAATCTCTACGGCGTACCGTCCTACATGAATTAAATAAGCACATATAAACTTTATCTCAATTGTTCTTTTTCTAGAGATTTGAGTTCTTATTTTGTTCTCTTAACCTTCTGATAGTGTAACGAGCCCCCCTTGATTTCTTCAAGTACTTATGCTGAATTAATAAGAAAATCATACTCTTTTCAGGGGGTGAAAGACTCCTGCTGAATTAATAAGAAAATGTTACTCTTTCAGGAGGATTTTTTGGAGATTTTAAAATTCTTTGCTTTTTATTAGACTTGTATGGATCAGAATTTTACCAGTATTTGAAAAATTTCCTGTAAATCACTGCTCTAACTCAAAGCTAACCCATTGGGCCACATTAAATTGATCTTCTGTTTTGCGTAAGCGCGTGCGTGTTTAAAATCTTGGCGCATGGGCCTATTTTATTGACGTTTTTCCGCATTTTGTCAATTTATTCCTGTTCTGAAACTGAAAAAAATATATAAACAACAACAAACTTTGCAACTGCTTTGATTCTTCTTTCTTTGTTCTTGTGTTCTGTAAATTAATTCATGGTGTCTGTGCAATGGTCTGTGTTGATATATATATATACGTGTGTTGTATTCACTTTGTATTCGGTGTTTGTATGTTTTATTTCCCATATAACGAACTAATGTTGTTCTTGTTTTAAAATAGGGCCATCACGAGAGGAGAATTTAGCTTATTAAAAAAATAAATTGGAGGCGCATCTTAATTTTTAGAGAAAATAAATTGACCCCGCATCTCAATTTTTGGCACAAATAAATCGCATCGTGCATCTTGGATTTTGCTACTTTACGCACAACAGAAGATCAATTTAATGTGGCTTTAGGCATATAACATTTTTTCAACGTCAAAAGAGGTTGTTTTGACGTCAAAACGACGTCATTGTAACGTAGAAAAAACGTCATGTGCCGGCAGGGAAACCTTAATTTTCATTCTACTTCTAAAAAAAAGTGTAGCTGATCACGTGACCAGGCAAGTGATGTTGACCTAACTGTGGTTTATATCAACATAATGCAACTCTTATTTAATTGACTTTTGAACCCTGTATGGACTGAAGTGTTTAAAATGGGAGGATTTCTTCTCCTCCTACTACTTCAAGTTAGACGTTATCGTGTGATATTACAACTTCAGTTATCTAGTGTTTGGTTAGAGAATGGTTTTTCCAATCTCACCGACCCCCACAAACTAATCAGATATGTAGAAGGCAACGCCTACATTGTCTAGACAACGCCACTAATGTCTATATAACGCCCATATTGTCTAGACAACGCCACTATTGCCTATACCTACTATCGGCCTTGGATTACTGAAAAAAGTTTGTTTCTTAAAAAATCCTCCTTGATTTAAAATTTTTCTGCAGAATTCTTGAGACCACTTAAATATTTCAGGGGGTATAGACATAGAAAAAAAAATCGAATATTGAAGAATATACAACAATACATGGCTGGATATATTAGGCAATACGTAGTCCGTATACGGGAATATATGGAACCGTATTCGACAGTATTTCACGCTGTGGATCTCTCCTTCAAATGTCATATTTGCAGTTATGTCAGGCCATGTTTATAAATATTGTGCTAAATATCTTATTGCAAGTACAATTTTTGAAAATATCACACGTGTCTTCTTTCAAAGCAACTCAGTGAACAAAAACCTGTTCAAAGTACACAGAATAACCTTAAAACAATGCTTGATCAAACGTTTTTCTGTGGTCGTTTCGCGGACTTCGAACAGGTTCTATTGAATAACCGTTACATTATTTCTATAAAACAATTCCCAGTAAACAAAAACCTGCCCAAAGTTCCCAATGTGACACTGTAACAACTTTTGATCGAACATGTTTTAAGGTTATTATGCGGACTTTGAACAGGTTTTCGTTCACAGAGTTGTTTTGAAAGAAGATACGTGATTTTTTCAAATATTGTTCACAGGTTTTTGGTTACTAGATATTCTTTTAAAAACTCCAACCTATGTGGTTCACCTAGTCAGACAAATTCCACATAACGGTTTTGCGGTAAGCGTGTGTTCGTGTTTTCACATATTATATGCAATTAAGTGAGATTAAACTACTCACTTCACATCAATAGCGTATTTAATCTCTTTGACCTTATGTAGTGTGAAATACTACTGAATACGGTCCCGTATATTCCAGTAAACGGACTGTGTATTGCATTCACACTGTGTTATGTATTGGCACTAGAGTTGGATTTAATATTTTTGTGGTTATTAATCCAATAACATGCTAGCGATTGTAAGTAAGAATAAGCTTGGTAGAGGAAAATACCTGTTCAATGTCAGCAAAATAACGTTAGAGCAACGTTCATTCGAACGTTGCTCTAACGTTATTTTGCTGACTTTGAGCAGGTATTTGCCCACTGGATTTATGCTTAAAAATCTTTCGTCCACATATCGGCACATAACGTCTTTTTGACGTTATAGAGCGTCTCCTTGACGTTAAAATTTCTTAAAACCGTCGTTATGTCGATGCAAGGACGTCATATACATGTGCCGTTATTAAAATAAGAGGTAACTCTAACTGGCAAAAAAATTCTTACTGTAGTGTAAACAACTCTCTAGTTAGTGAGTTATCAATTCAGTTCAGTTCCTCGACCTGAAATTTTCCCGATTGGACATTTTCCCAATGGACATTTCCCCGATAGAAATTTCCCAACCCAAACTTTTCACCGACTAGAAGATTTTCATTTTTTGGGGGTTGATTTGAAATGTTCTAGTTCACTCTGTAAAAATTAGGTTTAAAATTTAATATTTTATAGTTTATTTTAAATGAAATGTTTAATGTCTGGTCGGGGAAAAATACGGGTTGGAAATGTCCAGTAGGGGGAATGTCCATTGGGGAAGTATCAGTCGGGGATGTGTCTTCGGGGAAATGTCCGTCGGGAAACTGTCCTAGAATCAGACCCTTCGTTAGTGTAATTAAGTAGCCCCGGAAATTATATTAAAAAACTGATACGTCCGGGGTATGAATGTCGAATAAAGTTATCCAGTAAATCGAAATCTTCTCCCCCAAAAAACCCCGTTAAATATGAAAAATTGCCTTCATTAAAATTCCAGGAGGTCGTATACTAGCAAAAAGTTAAATTGACGTTTTGTTGGTTTTTATTTAGAAAGGTTTTATAAGCTATGACGAAAAAAATTATCTCATCGAACCAATGAAAGAAATTGGACGTAACTATCTTCATCTAGCCTACGAATCAACAGCTGAATTAAACAGTACACACAATCCTTTAAAAGGAAAACGTTTATCTTGTCACACAGGAAATTATCACAGAGGTATATTTCACTTTCTTTGTTGTCAATTTAAACCTGTTCAAAGTCCGTAAATCATCCCTAGATAAAACGTTGTTCTAAGGCTATTTTGCGGACTTTGAACATGTCTTCGTGACTAGATAGTACTAGAATACCCTACAAAGTTACAAAGAAAATGTTTCTAATTTGAAATCTATTCCCGAAATATTTTAAAACTGATCCCAGTAAATGAATACTTGTTCAAAGTCCGCAAAATAATCTTGGAATTTGAACAGGTTTTCCAGTGGGCAAATACCTGTTCAAAGTCAGAAAAATAACGTTAGAGCAACGTTCATTTGAACGTTGCTCTAACGTTATTTTGCTGACTTTGAGCAAGTATTTGCCCGCTGGGTTTGGTTTACTGGGACATTTTATATAATTTACAATGGATCTGATTTAGATAGTGATGGTATTTCATCTACAGATATAATGGAATTTGCATCTCCACCTAAAAATGAAGAATTGCATTACATTAGTAAAAGAAGTACTACAGATAGTGGAGCCATTACGAATTTAGTTGATCTTCCTGTTGCAACGTTAGAAGTATTTATAGTTGTAGATAAGCACATGGTTGCATTCCATGGTAACGAATCTATAGAAGATTACGTGCTTACAATGATGAATATGGTAAGAATATCTATCATATGTCCTCTTTGCTTACGCCATGCCTCAAAACCACGACCATTTTCTTCCATACAAAGTAATATCAGCATGATTTACTTTGTATTTTTAATCAACCCAGTGGGCAAAAACCTGTTACGTTATTTTGGGGATTTTGAACAGGATTTTGCCGACCGGGCTTGTATCCATTTATAAACCATTACCGAAAGTTTGACAACATCTTGTTACGCTTACCTAACTGAATTGAGGTTCATCAACGAAATCGCAACAAGTGTTTTTTCAATTTTTCGGATTATGAAAGATACTTTTCTCCTCCCTCATTTCACATCAGTTCTCGTATGATTGACATGCAAATATATTTGATGACATCAAACAATTTACTTGTCACCGAGTTGATGACAGATTGTAACTGATTTCCTTGGATAATTTACAAACAACACTATGAGAATATAACACCTTTGTGGCAAGTGTCACTTGAAGAGCTATGTCAACAACCTAATCCGCCTTAAAAAAGAGAGCATTTTTCTACCACCATTTCAAAATTTCAAAAAGTGCGATAAATTTGAGAAATCTTTTGAAATATAAACAGTTATTGCACAGTTTGAAATAACTGTAAATACCAACCCAGTGGGCAAAAACCTGTTCAAAGTCCGCAAAATAACCTTTGAACAACGTTTGGTCAAACGTTGTTCTAAGGTT
>JAUELI010141643.1:0-12922 GCA_031471325.1 Catablema vesicarium
ACGTTAGAGCAACGTTCATTCGAACGTTGCCCTAACGTTATTTTGCTGACTTTGAGCAGGTATTTGCCCACTGGGTTATGACTCAAATCTATGTTTAAAAATCTCTTCTTTACATTCGGTATTGGCACTTACTTATACTCTCCATCTTCATCATCATCTTCGACTTTATCAACAAGTTCAGGAGTGTTGAACTAAATAATAATAAAAAACCTTAGTCATATTGGCAATGCATAAGAAAGAAGGGAGTGAATTTAAATTTTAATATTTTACTTTAATTCGTCTAAAATCCACTCTGTCAATATAAACTCTGTAAATCCAGGTTATTTTTGTGCTACTATATAAATCACCTGTTTTGCAAAGATATTTCAAGATTCAAAAAAAACCCGATGATATTTAATGAGAATAAATTTTTAGCATCTTTTTTACACTACAAACTTTAATTTAGTACAATAGCATTCATAAGCCTGTAAAAATCTTCAAGTTAAAAAACAAATGTGGATATTAATGCTATTTAGCTGCAATGTCTTTTTGTAGCTTCTGATTTAAAAACTGGTAGTTTTTGGGTTCAGTGATTATATATATAATACAAGAACAAAATTTTCCTTCCATTTACACTGTATTGAAAATGGGTAAAATGCCACGCAAGGTAAATAAATATTTCCAAAATTAAAAACAGGGAAAGTCACAGAATTTGGTAAGTGCTAAACTTAAAAGTAAATGTGATATTAGTATACAAATAAACTAACATAACAGATTGCCTAGGGTTAATCAGGTTAAAATCTAGATCTTCATAGACATATCCAAATATTTCTATTTTTTTTATTTATTGAAATCCATGTGAAATCTGAGTATAAGAAATAGGCAGGGGGTGTGTAGGTAACATTTTGTATACAGTAACAGTGCACCAAAAAAATGGCTTAAAAACTCTTTGACATGACACTTTACCTCTAATTTTTTCTTCTCACGATCACAGCAAGGGCAATATCTCTCTTCAAATGTTTGATTTAAAAACTCTTCTGGAGGATCTATAAAGTAGCCTTCTTCAACATCGTACCTTTAAACAGAAAAAACAATCCACTATAATTTTCTTACCAATAAAACGACTGGTATATATAATATATCAGCGCTTAAATGAAGGCCGGACAACGGTCATTGACTGTCTATTATTGATGTATTTCCCTCTTAACAGAACAGGTTACATAAAAAGTCATTTTCAGGCATTATAATATACTTAACAAATTTTTCCAATCATGATGACCGCCAGCCATTAAAAAACTTATTTTAAGCGCTGTTACAGTATATACTACCGATTTCCTCATTCTCACTTCCTGAATGATAGTAGAAGTATCATCAGGTCTATGGCACAATAAATAACCAAGTCACAATAAAATGACAGTTTTCTATCTACTCATGTAAACAATGCTCTATTATTTAATCAAGTAAGCATTTCAATAAATACATACCATTTTTGAAGTAGGATTTCATCTTTATCATCCTCTAACACATCATGATCAACTAAATCCTCAGATCCACCTTCTGTATACCATTTACTATCATATGATATCATTTTTACCTTAAAACAAAATCTAAAAATATTGAAAAACTAACTCCCTGAAAGAATAAAATATTCAGCATTAAAGCAGTATTAAAACAGGTGGTATGCTACAAGGTTAAAAAAAGGGAAGCTTACATTGCATTTTGCCATAATCGAACCAAGAGGATTATTATCACAATCATCACATAAAAACACTTCTGAAGCATCTCCAGTCTCACCAAGAATTGTTTCTGAAGCACGATATAACCACTGTGCATGAAACATCTTTTTACCATTAAAATCTTCCCACATGTAAGTAACACGACAAATATATAAAGGATCAGTCGGATTATCAGGGCAAACTTTCACATAATCTCCAACATCCACCTAAAATAATGAACAAAACAGCATGAAATCAAAGAATAAGAATAAAAGAAGGTACCTAGTAGAAATAAGTGTAATTACCAAATGTAGTCAAATGTATTTTTGAGCATTAAAAAACCTCTCCACCACCAAGATTATTTTTACTCATTACCACTCGTGTTGCCTGAAGGTACTAAGCTTTCTGGGCAAAGCAGAAAAAGAAGTACAACTTTTCTATGGATGTTCTTTTAAAAAAAAATCAATTCTTTTATATAATCAATCACTTTGAAGAAAAAATGATAATTTTGTAAAATAAATTATTATTAATAATGATCATATGTTAATGTACTAACCTTTTGATCATTGATGAAAACACTTTTGTACATTTTTTTACTTTTCTTTTCTATATGTGGCTCACACGCCCACTTCACTTTAGTCTAAATATTAAATTCAAGTAAAAAAAGACATGAATATTAACTAAGAAAAGACTAGGAGAATCAAAACGGTTTGTTTAGGGTTCATTTTTTTCATACCTCGAGAATTGGATCTTTTTCTTCTCAACCTTCGGTCTCTTCTTGCTTGAAAGAAACAGCACAGAAGATCTCTGCAACCTTCTCAAAAAGCAACCATTTTTAAAATGATATAGTAAATTAATTTATTCCCACTTCTTGTAAATAATGCAAACTATCATTTGTTTACATAACACTAACATTGGCTGACTAAGTGAAAACGCTTGTCAACTTGGTTTTTGTTTTGATGTTAAGCTACCATGTTTGTTTATATTTTTTGCATAATTCGTGTATTTTCTCCAGAAACTGCATCAATTTTAACAGAAGCAGCAATAAATGGCATAAATTATTTTCAGAATTCTGAAAAAACTGAAAGAAATGGTTAAAACTTCTGAAAAGAGAAAATTTGTGTTTTGACTGCGGGAATATTAGCAATCAATCCCAAATATCCTTTCTGTTCCGTTTACTCTGCTCAAGAAGCAGAATGTTCAGAATCGCTTCTCTTTGCCCTAAAAGTATGAAAGAAACACAGAATCTTGTAAATCCAGAATGTTCAGGGCAAACAGAAGTGCTCTTTTGTATGAAAGAAATGGATCCTTAGATACTGCATCAGTTAGGGTTAATAATATATATATTTTAAAAATCTTTGTGAAATTTCTTCTTACTTTTACAACTTTCTCGCGTCCTTTTCTTGACATCTTTGGAGATTTATCATCTTTCAGTGGTGACATCTAAAATAAAACAAGCGTTTGCAGTTTATCCATTTCAAATTAAACAATAACCTTAGAACATTTAGAATACATTATAACAAAACTATTGTTTGAAATTTTTAATCACAAAAAATCACAGTGGGGAAGAGATATTTAGACATAGCTTCAGGTTGAATCAATGTATGAAACTCCCTCTTACACTGTGATTACTTCCTCTTATTTTTAACACTGAATTAATCAAAAGTACTTAGTGAAATTTTTACCAATATTGGGTCAGCATCTTCATCTTGACTTTCAGCATTATCCTCAGCTTCTTGAACTGCTAAGTTAGGACACCTAAATACATTGTTCTGTATACAGAAGATAATCATAAGAGTTAGAAATAACTGTAAATGCTGAATGTGGAGGAGAGATTTTTGAAGCTATGTAGCATGAATCTATGATCACTGATCACTCCTTCGCAAAGCATATTTTTGCTTCAACCCTTCATATTCATTGCTGTGGAACTCTAAAACATTTCAAGACAAACCTAAGAAAGGATTGTTATCAAATCGTTTGAGCAACATTCACATGACACATTTTACATGAGGGTGGCAGCGCACCTAAAATATTCTTGCAATATTGAATAATGTTAGCTCAGTCACAATTAATTTAGTTAACTATGACTTTTAACCCTATTTCTACTACTTGTTTATTCATTACTTTTCATTGCTTCATCGAAATTTTTTTTCACTAAAATAATTTCAGGACCAGATTTTTTTTTTTCAAAAAATAATTGTAGGACCAGAAATTTTCATATTTTTTGACTAAAATAATTTCAGGACCAGATTTTTTTTTTTCCAGAAAATAATTTCAGAACCAGATTTTTTTTTTCTTCCACTAAAATAGTTTCAGGGCCAGATTTTTTTTTTCCCCAAAAATAATTTCAGAACCATTTTTTTTTTTTTTCACCGAAATAATTTCAGCACCAGATTTTTTTTTTTCATCAAAGTATCGAGACCAGATTTTTTTTTTTCATTGAAATAAACGTTGACCGAGAATTTGCAAACTACATATTGATTGGTAAGACAATATTTATCAAACAAATTATTTCCCAATAAACCTTTCTTATTGAAATATCTTGGAATCACACTATTGGAACAAATTCTCAGCTTTCCCTTTTTTGTGTCGTCAACAAAATTGTAATTATTATGATGTTCTTAAAGGTCATCCAAACGTTTTAGATTAAAGAAAATGATTTTTCATCGATATCTATTGTATCTATCAAATTTTACCATATAAAAAATAATTCACACTTTCCTCTAATTTATTTTGAAGCATGACAACGAGGCCCTACTTAGAAAAATCTAATCCAATCTATACCTTTCACAGCTATATATCCTTTATTCTTTCTTATTTCCAGTTCACACAAACAATGCAACTAAGCTGCTATTTTTTTTAGAAGATTTTTATCACCTGATGGAGCGTATGTTTATCTGTTGTAATACTTTTCACTTGTCTGGAAATGTTCAAATGTCTGGAAACGTTTGAATGTAATCGACAACAAAGAAACTTTCGAAAGTAGAGATGATACGAATTATCGATTACCTTGAAGAGATTTATTAAGCGCGGGATAAATTTTCGTATTGTTTAAAATATGTCCACGCAAAATTAGCCAAAATCTCACTCGCAAAAATATCTCCACGCACAAATTAATCAGTACTATATAAAATATCAACTAATAGTTTATGTGTACATCTGAAAATTGTAAGTCCGCTCCTTGGTCTATAAGACACACTGTTCACATATTATTCTCGTCCATACCATCAGGATAGATTATACGGAAGAAAAGGGATCAACTTAATCAACTTTGAAGCATTCCTATTACCTTAACAAACCAGATATTCTAATAAAGGCTTAAAAATATCAAACAAGTCAAAATGAAAACTTATGACTAGGTTGCAGTTGTCAGAACGAGAGATTCTCCAGTTGATATTATCAAAATTCAGGAGCTCACCTTCTATTCAAACAACACTGCTTTGCTTTGCCAGTTCCGCCAAACTTAACCATGTCTTTGCATGCTCTACATTTTCCACAATCAGGTTGTTGACAAACTTCACAGACACCACAACGGCGTTTTCGTTTTACATTTGAAGCTTCAGCATCTATCTGTCCTTTAAAGAATGTGTCGAAAACATATCGAACCAATGGAGTTGTTGTTGCCTAGAAAAATCAAATACAAACAAGGGTAATTCTAACAGTATGAAAACCATATAATTCTGTATATTTGCATTACAATGAAAATGTGAACACATGAGCATCAGTTTCCAATGAAGGAAAATAACAATAAAATTGCAGTAATGTAAAAAGTCTGATATATATATTCATATTAGTGTATAAATATAAGTGTCAGTGACAGGCTATGTATATTCATGAAATCTTGTATTTTGTTTTCACATAAAGTTAAACATATGAGTGGAGTGGGCAAACTTACCATAGTAGGTCCAAGTACTTTTTTCTGTGCTTTGACTTTAACACCTCTTAACTGCCTCCTGTAAAGATTTGTTGTTACAATATAGTAAAATAAATAAATTTTCCATGGTTTATTCTAATATTGGAGTCTGGATAAAAGAGCCAAATGGAGGAGTAATTTTTGACGATTATGTATGTAGCCTGAATCTATTCTCAAAAATTTCACTCATCAATTGACATTTGCAATTATATCAAGTCATGTGACAAACCTTTTTCCGAGTGTAACACCAGCCAATTTTATTAAATCTCTGATACAATTTGTTGCAATTAATGGTTGATCTTCTTCATCGTCAGCAGCTGCTGAATCATAACTTTCAACTTGATCAACAAGAAACTGTGCATGTCGCAACAACGAATCTTCTGTTAACTTTGAACAATTTTCAGGTGGAACAGTTGTCTATGAAAAAGATGAGATTGTTTAACAGAAATTCATTATAGCAATAAACTCAAATTGCTATAAATTTTGTAACAATATGTTGATTGTTTGTTGTCACTGTTAGAGTTGAAAGTAACAAGTTGATGACAATTGATAAAGAATGGGACAGATTTTCAGTGTCCTAGCATTCGAGAGATTGTTTTTTAATATTTTAAGAAATCAGAGGAAGCATTCCTGATGTGTCGTTTTGTTATAATCAGATCGTTACTTTCATTCTTTACTTTAATAACAATGGTGTCAGCAAATTATCAAAATACTGTCAACATAATTATATGAATTTGCAGTATTTGAAAATTGCAATTATCTCAAACACTATTAATTTGAGTTTATCATGCGAGGATAGAATTAATTAAGAATAAGCTTGGTGGAGGAGAGATATTTGAGCATAGATTCAGGCTACACAACCTGAATCTATGTTCAAATATCTCTCCTCCACATTTGGTATTTACAGTTAATTCGTACCCTGATCATCATAATACTAATGAATTTCTTCAATTATTGCCAAAAAACAGAATATACACTAGTAAACTGATGAGTTTTTAAAAAACACAGCAGATTTCCAATACTGACCCTCCCATTCATATATGTCTCACTTAATCAATTTATTCTATCAGGGGGATTATATTTAAAATATTTCAGTTTTTTCAATGTTTTGATTCAATTTTTATACCCTTGTGTCAGGACATCTTAATATTTGCCAAATTCCAAAGATACCTTTAAACATTAACCCAAGTGTTAGAGATGAAAGAGTAAGTAAGCTTCTACAACACTGATAATTTGTGTGAATCTTGAGAATATAATAATAGATGATTACATACCTCAATTTTATTCAACAGTTCTTCATACCGTGCCTCAGGATTATTCAAGATAAATTCAATCACAACCTGAAAAAGTGTGCAAAGGTGGTTATTTCCTCCCACTTACAATACTGCTGTCAAACGTGGGGTCAGCCAATAGCCAATTTATCAACCGAATTTCTGTTCTCCAAAATTACGCAATAAGAATAATGTCATTTGCAGCCTCAAGGGCATCTGAAGATAAATTTCATGCTAAGCTAAAATCGCTTAAATTCTCAGATTGGATTCACACGCAAAACATTCTCTTTATTCACAAGCTTCTCCATAATAAATTGTCAGACTCAATCCAAAATTCATTTGCAGACGACTCTACTCAGCTTTATGATAATCCCGTTCTAATCCATCTGGTTTGTTTAATCTTCCATCGGTTAGAACAGTCAATTATGGTAAAAATTGGATGAAAAAAATACAATGCCTATATCTTCTTATAACTATATCCAGGCTTTATTGCCTGCTGATAAACTCATTTCTGCTAATTTCCTCACTCTTAAAAATGGACTCAAAGAATGTTTTATTTCGTCTTATTAGCTTTTTTCCTTTAATATAACTTACTACTCATTCCATACTTATTATTTTTTCATAAATTAATTATGTATGTTGTGACGTTTGTCTGTCCTGCATTGTCCTGTCTAAGTGAATGTTTGTTTTTTAGTCCACGCACGGGTGGTCACCTCCTAGTATCAGTTTTTACTTTTAGGGGTGATCTCCTTTCATTAGCATAATATTATATTCTAACTATACATAGTTATCTAATATTCATATTCTGTAAAAGAGCGAAGATTCAGGCTACATGGCCATAATCTATGCTCAAAAATCTTTCCCACACATTTGGTATATTTACTGTAATTTACATTTAACTAACCTTGCTCATACATATTTTTTCTGAAACAGCATTCATAAATGGCATATACTCTTCTGATGGTTGCATTAAAATATATTCTGCAAAAGCTATAATCAAAACATAAATATTACTTTTTTAAAAGATCCACATTAACTAACATAGCAATCTTGAAATACAAATATAATTAACGAAATTATAATATTTTGTAAATTACTGCAAACATTTTGTGATATTTCGAAACATTTACCAAGCAGTTTGATTATCATTATTTAAACCTTGTAGATATTATATATGTGTAAGAGGTAATTCTATTATGATGCGTACATACTGTAGCTAGATATTAATTTTCTGATAGAATCCAGAAATTCAACTAATAAAAAGTATTTTTGTTGCACAATGAAGCCAGTCTGATTACGGCAATATTGTCTAATAATTTTTCATGATTTTCAACTATTTTTTATGGTTATTATGACTATTTCTAGTTCTTTGAACAGAATGAAAATATCAGAAATATTGTATATAATATATTGTATTATTTGAGAAAAAAGTGATAAAATAAAAGTTTAAAATAAAACCAAATACCTGTACTGAAACCAATTAAGGCATTTTCTCCACCATCAAAACCTGCAATCCACCATTCATTGATAGGCCCCATTTTCTTTGTACATACTCCTCCTATCAATACATCATTTCAAAAAATTATAGGAATTTAATTCAAGCAGCAGTTTATATCAAAAGATTTGGTGTGTCCAAGTAAAATACTTGTAAACATCCCAGTAAACAAAAACTTTAAAGGCCTGAGGTGAAATGATGATAAAGGTATAGTGAATATTATTCAGGTATGGAAATCCATAAATGACAACAAACCTTCTTTGTCAGGACTTTCATCATATACAGGTTTCACATATCCACTGAAGAAGAGCTCTATGTTTTTATCGATTAGACCAGTGTCAAATGGACATAAATGACCACATTTGTCATAAACACTAAAACAAATGAATGTTTAGAAATCAAATATGAAGTAATGGATTGAGACTGCTTCTTGCAACAATTGTTACATAAATATTTTTTAAACTTGTTCCGGTCTTACACCCTCCAATTTGTATGATAAGATTTGTAGTATACAACTAATTTGAGTGTGTAACTACAGAGATTGGATCAACTTTATGTACTACAACTTGTATGATACAACTTTTAAAAGATAGGACGTGTTCTGCATAAAAGTCAACCAACTTTAAATGTGTCATAAGCTGTATCATACAAATTGGAGAGTGTAAGACCAGCCTAAAACAAATATGACATACAATACATTTTCATTCGTTTATAATAGATACAAATACCTAAACTCTGTAAGTTTATGTTGTGGGCGATCTTCGTAAGTATCAAAAGCTTCTTCGTCACCTGATAGTAATGATAATCGAGGATCACATAACATTACAAATTCTTCAACCTAAACACATCAAGAAGTAAAACAATATTTTAAAATGCATATCCAGTATTGAAATCAATGTCCAAAACAATGGTAAATAACTACTGTGGAGGAGAAGTTTTTTTAGCATTGCTTCTATATTAAGCATGAAGAAATGCTCAAAAGTTTCACCTCCTTATTGATTATTTGCAATTATTTTGAACACTAAAATATTTTAAAGTACGCAGTATTTGCATAGAACAAGAAAATCATTTTACTGTATGCATGACTCAGTTGCCTAGAAACAGTAAGTTTATACTATTATTATCATAATCACTTACAGCATCTGGTGCATCCCCTTCAAACATCTTAATTTCGTCTTTATGGATAACCTGTTTGCATTGATGACATCTCTCAATGGTCTGTAGATGAAAAAAAATATTCAATTGGCATAATGTGTTAGCAAAAATTTGATTATTAGCATTGTGAATTTCAAGGCTGCAGCTAATAGTAATAAGTTATGCGGAGGTGTAATTTTTTGGCATAGATTTAAGCTTCACAGTCTGAAATTATGCTCCAAAATTTTCTGCTTCATATTCGATATCTCCAGTAATGTCTGGCCTATGAATTTTGTACAAAATTTAGTCAACTAAACTTCAAATCATAATTTAAATGAGTAATAGATTCATAATGTAGGCTAAATCTAGACAGAATCTAAGCTCAAATACCACTCTTCCTTTAATTAGCTTATTAAATCTTATATCAGACCTAGTAGAAACATACCTTTTTAGTCTTATCTAAAGATACTCCTTGTCTATAAATAAGAAAAAATAAATATAAAAATCAACTGAAGCTTTTACTGTCTACATTTCATTTCATGGTTTTATATTTTATCTGAAGCAACCCACAAACTTTAGTTTTCATAATAAAGATAAATTGGAAATAGTTTTTTTTGTAAAATTGGTAGCATAATTTGGATAACCTAACTTACAGCATTACTGATGGATGTAGCGTAAAGGGTCGGTCTGAATGTGGATTTGCATTGCAATTTCTAGTTTCCAATCCCAATCATTTAATTAGGTTATAAGTTCCTTATGAGCGAATTTATTCAATTCAGTCAGAATTGGTACTATTGGAATACACAGATTGCATTTATATAAAGTTTAAATACCTCAAATCATTGTTTGTTTTGTCTTCTGATAAATTTTCTTCTTTCACTTCTGCAGAAGAATTTACTGAATTATCAATTTCTATTTTAGCTTTTTTCTAAAGGATTCAAATTATGAAATTACAGTACAATTTATTGATAATAAAATTTGATGTCATAATAATATGCATGATCATTATTATATTTTAACATTACAATTTTTAAAAAGGTGATTGTGCCAGCTGACATATACACATTGTTGTATGCCTTTCTCGTCTAAACGAATATCTTAGAATAGAACCACAATTTATGCACCAGATGGAGGCACCACACCCTGGTAGATATATAAACCCAAGATATACTAACCATTTCTTTTTCATCTTTGTTCGGTGAAGTCTCATCTTTTACTTTCTTCCGTTTTGCACTAAAATACAAGTTTCGTAATCTTCACTGTTTTTATACTACAGTACTACAAAAATAAAAATAAATTTATTGCCATTGCTTTGAACATAGCAGCAAGTCTCTTTAACAATCTTTGACATAAATATAATAGGGATTTAGGAATCCATTATTGTTAAGAGACTCAAATTAAAACTAAGTGATATTACTTATTCTTTACCTTCTCTGAAATAAAGATCCAATCGTAGCTTGCTTTGTTGGTTTCTAAAAAAAGAATATACATTTTTGAAAGACTTCATCAAGTCTCATTCCCCGCTGGTTATAATAAACTCTGTGAAGGAGGATATAGATTCAGGCAACAAGATTGTTTTACTCATTCGATATTTTGCATTTATATCTACAGTAGCCTTGTCATCCAATGTCAGTTCTTATGGTATATTAGCTACCCAATGTTGTTCTGAGGTTATTTTGCGAACTTCGAACAGGTTTTTCCCCACTGGGTATGTATTTTTTGTTATCTGAAGAATCTGATTGATATAATTTCATGTTCTAGTTAAAAAAACAATGGCAGAAGATTCTTCTTATGGAAAGCTGAAATTTATTTCTCAAATGCACATGATGTGATTTCAGGTAAAATAGATAAATCACAAAGTAGAAGAAAATTATCATTGGCCTAAAATGAAATCAATATAAACCATTTCTAAAGATACACAATTGTTTCTCTGGTAAATACAGATAAATCAAATACAGTAGTTTAAAAATAGCAGCCAAACAGACACTGTAGAAATATTTAGGTGTAATATATACCGTCTCTATAGATTTGGAACTTTCATCTTTATCAGACATTCTAAGAAGAATTATGAAAGTATAGTAGTACAATATGGGGAAATAATAAAGTAACTAACATGTTGAAAGAAGCAAAGCTTTTCAGTATATTTATACTATCATCAGGCTGTTAAGTGTGAATCATTGTTAAAAATGTTTCATTATATACATGGTTGAAAGAATTTAATTACTTACACTATTAACACTAAAACGAACTGTATGAATGCTAGTATTATTTTATTGTGATTACCAATTCGGTAAAGAAATATCAAGTGAATTGGTGATCACAACAAAATAATATTTTACGATTCATACGGTCCGTTTTCAGTTTTTGGGTTGACAGCATAACTTTGGATTGGTACCTCCCAAGCGGTTAGGACTGGATACAACTCTAACTGCTGTCTCAATGAAAAAGAAGTGGAGCTCCTGAACAACAAACCGAAAGTTAAAAATAGTTGTGGTTGATTATCGCATGTAAGATAGTTTGATTCTTCATAAACTAGGCCAATGCATTTATTATTATGTACTAAAGAATGTCATAGGATATTACTCCCGATCACTGGATTCCTTTAAGTTAATGTTTTGGAATAGGAGGTTAAATCACTTTATTTTATCACTTTTTTTAGGCTTGTACAAACTGTTGACGGACCTGTAAAATTTTAAACAACAGGTTCGATAGACTTGCTGAATATTTCCTAATTTTCAAACCCTGCAGGCCAGGCTTATTTATAGCAAAGCATTGTGAGAAATTTACTAAGGAGGCAATTACCAAATTATGCAGATCCTTTTAACATATTGAAGATTTATTGTTTATATTTCAAACTCGTGCTGGTGAAGAGAAAAATTGAGAAAGCATAATATATATATATAGGCTTTTTTATAAGAAATCTTTTGGCATACTACCTGTACACTAGAGCTTTTAGTCATTTGCAGAGAAATTTCTTTCAGTCAATGGATCAGTTAAACCATAGAATGAAACCAAGCAAACAAATTAACAAAATGTTGAGGAAGGAAAAAGTTGAAAGACGTATGAAAAGTAGGAAGACTGTAAAATAACAATATTTTCCTTACGCACACATTGTTTTGTTTTTGCCATTTAAACTCATTTAGACTTGGTATGAATCATAAGTGATTAATGTGGGTACTCATTTTAAGCTCTCAAACTAACCAACTATGTCATTTAAGCGGTGTTTTCATGCATACGCTATCGTTACGCACGTGCAAACATCTGTGAGAAAAATTAGTTGTAAACATATAAACAACTCACATGGCCACTTTCGTGAATAAAATATAAATCTTTTGTAAAAACATGAAAGTGAAAGACAAAACTTCAAGATGCACCGCGGTAAACACATGGTGTGATGATAATAAACTTCACATCA
>JAUELI010141753.1:0-12913 GCA_031471325.1 Catablema vesicarium
CCGTTTTCAAGTTCAGCGCGGAAAAAACAATAGAAACAATAAGAGCTTCCAGACCAGTGTTTTTTCTATTGACTATGAAAAAGTGTAGTTTATTTCTCGCTTGTTTTTTAAACTATGTCGTCAATGACGTCCTATTTTGCTAGCGATTTTTTTAACAGAAATCCGGGTGTTATTTTAAATCTTTAAACTTCAATAACTCCTTTAATAACTCCTAAAATAAATTAAATTTTTTAATAATTTTTGTGCAGATCATCTTTTTTTATTTTTATCTATTAGTATACCAAACTTTTTTCCTCGTTGGAGTATTCCTTTAATCATTTCAATTTATATTAATTCACATTAAGTATTGATTTTATTTCTAAGACTAAGTTAAAATGTGTTCTTGATTTATCATATAACTTTCACTACTACTACTAGTTGTTTCTGTTATTTTTTCAAGAATATTTTCACACCTAGTTCATTAAATCATAATTCAGTATATTGCCATCAATATCAACGTATTGGTATGCAGTGATGTGCAGTGTAATTTATACCTTTGTTATTAAATCAAGCATGCTTTGATCAGTTGTATCATAATAATCAGCCAACTCACTGATTGTCTTAGGATCAGGTTTTTCTTTCTAAATTATAAATAAAATTATAGTAAAATTTCCCAAAAATAATTTAAGTATATATAATTGCACGGCTACCAGTATAATTAGGAAATAATTTTATGGAATTACAAATTTTTTATTTCAGAAACATTACAGATACTGTACAATTTATAAATTGTACAGTTAAATGAGACGCTGTTCTCATAAAACTTGTAATATGGTAATCAAACTTAGTCACAGGAAGTAGCCAATATTGTTACAACACAACACGTAAAACTATAAAATACACCAGGAAGACAGAAAACTCACATTTAGAAGTTATTTAAATGCTTTTAACAAAATTCAATTTTATGAGAGCAAAATAATAATGAAAAGGTTGTTATTTCATAAAAAGAAACATAATATTATTCAATATCGCGCTTTTTTTAAAAACGTAAAAAAATTGGTCTCAAAAATTGAAAAAGTGCTTTACTTAGTTCGCCTTTTGGGAATAAATGACCAAAACTCTGTGTCATCGGACCCCAAACACAGAGTTCATATTGAGTACTGGGTAGCATGTAGGTTTGTCACCATTTTGCACATTGCAGTGGAGAATTTACTTTAAAATCCATGTGGGGATAAACCTGGTCTTTCAATGTAGTGGGGCTAACTTGGGGGTGTAAACAGGTGAGAGATGTGTTGGCAACCTCGTGCCCAGAGCCCTTAGTATCACAGGTGACTATGCGTAGCTCAAAGAGAGTCTATTGACTCATATTGCTGTGGATGAAAACACAGAAAGTTGCCAATATTCTCTATTTACACTATTAAATCCACCTACTACTCTCCTCCTCTATGTGCTAATGACAACATTCCCTCCAGCATATTTGGTCACTAAATTAATGGCTCTCTTCTGTTTTAGGCAGGTATTAATTAGTTCCATGATTGCCCACTAATGTACTAACACTAACACGATGTCAAATCAATGCTCTCCATATTTTTGTTAACCCCACCTGAGGTATCATCATCTCTGAGTCAGTGTACTACATAAGTATGCTCTAAATGTATGAATTGTAATAACAACCTCACCATTATCTCTTTCCTGCTACCTTTTCCTATCTCACGCCCGTAACTTAATGATTCAACTTAATATATCTAACACCCAGCGTATATCCCGCATCTAACTAATCATGCTACTTAATTATAACCACTCACTAATAAAATTCCTCCAATCAAATTCCTTTTCATATGCGGGATAAGTTAATTGCAAGGATCTTGTCACGTGACCTCCGAGAATAAACTCATACACTAACATGGCTCGCATTTCTCTCCATCCTCCCACACCACACTTATGTGTTCCACACCACACTTATGTGTTATATTGCTCACAACCTGTTCTTAATGAATCCATTTTTCCACTTTAAATTTCAAGTTAGTCTTATTTTATTCTTGAATAACACCCCTCCTATTGACCAACCTTCCACCCCAGATCAATATGCTCTTGAGTTATTATGAGCTTAAAACTTCGAGTAGAGATTGGAATGAATTCTGTGTCTGGGGTCTTATGACACCACAACGTTCAGGATAATTTACCTATAAGGCGGACTAGGAAAAGAAAGTTTTTTATATTATGTACAATTTTTCACTTTTTTCAAAAAGAGTGCAGCACGCTGTATTAACAAATCAAATTCGAGTATTTTGGAGAGCTAGTGATAAAATACTATTAAAATAGAGTAAATTTTTTTTGCTTGTCTACATGCTATGCTATGTGAGATTTAAGCATTTGAAATGTTGCTGAAACAACATTTCTGAAAACAACAGGCGAAAGCTTTTGAACTACTTTTTAAAACAAGGTCTAGCATTTCCCGAAATATTTCGCCGTAACGCCATTACGCGAAAATACGGAAGCGAAAGCAAAAAGATAATTTTTTGTTTGTTCCATGTAAATATGCGATGTGTGTCAATGTTACGAATCAATTCTGGCTTAATGTAAATTTTTTAAATATTAATGATACTTTGCAGACTTCTCGAGATATTGCTGAATGTAGTCCAATTTTTCTACTTCCAAGTTAACAAAAATAAGGTTGTCTTTGAGCAAAAAAGAGTATCAAAAAAGATTATGCTGTGAAACTTTCAGGATATGCAGAAGACACGGTCGTGCAGGGGACATGCAAGTTTCTGGAAGAAAGAACAAATACAGCTCGAGATATCTACTAAAACATTATGTCTTTGAATTGATCCGACAATTACAAAAACAGGATATGGATAATAATTCAGATACACACTATATCTCAATAGCTTAGTGGTTAAGACAGCAGATTATAAGTAAAAAAAAGAAGGTTGCGAGATATTGTGGAAAAATTAAAGAGTTTAGACATAAGAGAATGGTATTCCTTTAACCCTATTAAGACTTTCCACCACAGACAAGGTTTTTCTAATATACCTTTCGATCGGTTGATGCTACTGAGCCCAGATTTTGAGACTTGTATTTTTTAATAAGGAAAAAGATGGTGAATTTGTATTGGAAAATATACCCAAAATAGGCACAGGAAGTCTTTTGTGCCACCTGTTTAGAAATTTAAAAAAAATGTAAAACAAAAATAAAATTAAAATTAAAAAAAACAAACTCATTTTTGGCATGAAATTGGAGAGTTCTTAATCATCTTCTCGATGATAGTATTTAATCCATAGCTGTTGTTTTGAACTCAATACATGGGATGTTGTTGGATTGACAGTAAAACAGAAAGTTAAAATGGACCATAAGTTTGAATGAACTTTTTCAGATGTAAGGTTTAAACAGTGCAAAAGGAGAACACAAGGTTAAACTTATTGGATTATGTTTCCAAATTTTGCACCTTTACACTCAAAATTCAAGAAAATTGCACTCACATTGAAAAATATGATATGGTTGCTTGGATTTGTGCAACTTTCAGAAAAAGGACGTTGTTGTTTTCTGCTCAAAAAGAATTCTCAGCTAATGGCCTAGTAAATTTGGGAAAGTGAAATATTTTATAAAAAAATTGAAACCACCCTGCACTTAGGGTATTATAACTGGACATTACAATTTCTTCAGTTTCCTCAAATAATTATTTCTAAAGTTATCGAAAACTTGAAATTTCTTGACACCTTCAGTTTTCCTAAATAATTATTTCGAAAAATTTAACTTTTAATATCTCAAATTATTTAATCAGGACCAGAGATTCAAAGCTCTCTAAATGGAAATGAACAGAAATTCTTAGAAAAGAACAGATTAAGAACAATCTCAGGCTAAAATTTTATCAAAAATGACCCCAAATTCAGGTGCATGAAAAACTAAATATAGTAGTGATATATGCGAAGTATTTTGGTGTAATACCAAAACGGAATTTTAATATGTGTGAGAATGAATTGAATGAAACTCTTAGGAATACATATATAATAATATGAAAAGTACACATTAATAACATTATATATAAATATAAATATAATGCATGTAACATGCAAAATCGAAACATACAAAAATATTACATATTTAACTCAAATAATTTTATTTGAAATAGTTGACGGGGTATATTAAAAAAAACTATTTTTCAATCTCTATTTTCTATCTCAGATCTTGAAATTGTTGTGTTCCCAAAGAGTCAGGGAATAATCTAAAATGCAAGGGCAGGGTGTCTGTAACTGAGAAAAAGGTGTACATACAAATTGTCAAAACATGGCCTAAATCAAGTGTTTTTCTTCAAAAAGGGCACTTTTTGCCTAATATTTGAAGAGGTAGGGTCAGAAAACCTGACTCTCTTTTATCCTAGATTAGTGCCTTTTAACTCCATATATTATACAGGGCTCTATTCAGGAATTTCTGTATTTTTAAGCATTGGATTAAAATGGTTCTAAAAAAAAATTTCAGTTCTTTTAATCATGTGACCCACTTAAACTTACTTTTTACTTTTTATCTTTTTTAAAGATCTTTTTTTGATGGAATGTATCTAGTATTTCAAAACTTAATATGATTCAAAAGTAGGAATATAAGTAGGAATATAAAAATATATTTAGCTACTTTGTTCACATTTTTTTCAGCCTTATTCTCAAATTACTCGGAATGAAATTAATACAAACTACAATTATTTTGTTTTAAAATTTTTAGGACATTATTTTCTTAGAAAAAACATGGAGTCAAAACAAGCTGCATTTTAAAAACAAAAGGAATAAAAATGGATAAGAAGAAGCAATATCTATGAGCATTTTCTTTTAATCTGAATGAATGTCCCAAGTGAATAAAAAACTCCAAAATTTTCTACTAGAACACTTTTTAAATCAGATTCAATTCATAGAGTGGTGTTCAAAACTATCCAAAATCAGGATAAACGCTTTGAACCCTAACTGAAAACAATGCTTTAATACCAACCGCTACTTTTTAAATTGGATCGTCACAAAATAAATTTTTAATCAAAAAGCTCCTTTAAATAAAAGGTTAAATTTCAATTGTTAGAAAGTTTTGATCGAAACTGAAGGGACTCAATTGTTAATTACGATACAGGACCTTTCAAAGCGAACCTACATATGCTAGGCAAATTATTTTTGACGAGTAATTTGCTCATGTTGTATTTTTAGACTTGCTTCATTCACTTAAAGATGGAACCTCCTTATCAAATTTCTCCTAATATCAATCAGGTTTCCTGCTTCCCCTACTTGAAAAAAAATCTACTAAAATATATATTGAAAGTGAATTACTGAAATTTTACATCGCATGTCATAAATGTTTTATGCATAAATGAGGGAGTGTGTGCCTCAGACAAATATTCATAGAAAAAAACTGATGGACAAATTTTTAAATAACATTATACCTGCAGTGTACTTTGTGATTGCACGCGTGAACCGTATCCTTCAGATAACCATGGATGCGAAAGCAAGTCATTTGTTGTGATACGTTTTTCAGCATCAGTCTAAAATATTAATAACAAAAATATCCAAAATCGCAATAACTACCTGTCAAAACATTGAAAACATAGCATGGATGTAACATTATGGTCATGCAAAATACACAAAGTCCAAATCAAATCCAAAATACTAAATCTGACAAACACTTGGAAGTTCTACATAAGTTTCACTTTAAAAACCTTTCTAACAGAAATCAGAACAAACAGTGCACTATTTTTATACAAAATGAATGTTAGGTTAATACATATTCAGTTATTCCCTCTCACTAAACCTATTAAGGATTCTAGAACTACCAAGACTAAGAAATTTACTTTGTCAGAATTCACTTTGATCATAATTAGAAAGATTTTGCAAGATCATAACTAACTCCATTCCAACAAACTAGTTTAGTGTCATTCAATACAATAACAAAACAAATCAAAATCAACATGATTAATTGTTAACAACCTGTGAACAAGCAGTAGTATAATCAGGTGACTCTGAGTTAATTAAAACGTTTAGTATTTCAGATCTGTATTACAGTCTTGATGCCAAATTTACCAGAAACGTACATGATTTTATAAAATAAAATTATGATATCACAGGTCTTGTCTTCATAGAGCAAACAAGGTTTGACCGCCTGAAAAAAACTAACCTGTAACAGCCTTGATATAACATTGACACTGCCTAAAACCCAAAGTACAAAAACTATATTCATGCATGAAAATAATTGAACTGATTTCAAACATTTTATAGAGAAATAGTCTCAAACTTAAGTCTTCTAGTATTGAGACATTGTGAAAATCTTTTATGTTACAGTTAAGTAGAAGATTATTACAAATCAAATCACATCCTTTTAACATATAAATTTATTTATTTAGTACAGGGAGAAGAAATGTTATACTTTTGCTTTTGCTAATTTGCAATTCGTCAATCTTGCAAAAAAACTGCAATATGGCAAGATTGCTTTGTGAAAAGTACAAATAATAGTTTTTTTTACTTATTATGAATTCATTTAGTTTAATGTAACAGTGCCATAAAAATTATGAAGAACAAATATATTATAGACATACCAGGACTTAACCAATCAGGAACCTCAAATTGACCTTTCTAAACAAAATATATATTTAATATAGTGATGTTACAGTTGCTTATTTGTCAATTTAATGCCACTTAGAGAATAAAAATTATCACAAAATATTTCTTTATGTACTGTGTTTCTACAATTCTCCAAGTTTGTATCCTATCGCCCATAAGATATTTACCAAAACGTTGTCTCCAAATTGGTCCAGCAATTACATAAACAAGAAATATATACAAAAATAATTACACGAGTCTCAATGGCTTAGTGGTTAAGATGGCTGATGTCTAGTTTGAGCGATACGCTGGATAATTTTATAATAATATAAAAAAGGTTTGGCACGGGATGAAACATAGATTCAAATCATTTGGAAGAATTATTCTTCTCAAAGCTTTCTGGGATTAATAAACACTGTGTAGAACTACTTTGTCAACCGAGTCGTGTGACACAGCCCACCTGGCTGTGCTGTATTTCATACGATTTTTGTGGGGAAAAATCAAAACAAAAGTTGGGTTTGCAAAATCCAGTGGAAAAATTAAAGCATTACACAGAAGAGAACGATATTCCTTTAAAGCTGAATTCAAAGTACTTGTTGATTGGTGAATGATGAAATGTCTATATAGCAAAAGAAACAGCTGGTCTAGTTGCAATTCATCACCGCTATCGTATGCATCAAATCCAGTCAACCTCCTCCCCAGGCCTTCTTACAGCTGCTGTATTATGACCAGTGACAGTGATAATATCATATTTTGGCAGTTAGGTGTTTCTTTAAATTTTTTTTACCAGTTTTAAGCTATCAGGTGCCTTTATCAAGATTTAATTGAGATTTCTCCATCATCCTAGTATTTATTCTCATAAATGTTGTTTTCAACTACTAGAGATATGTGATGCGAGGGTGGAACTAAGTAATAAGCTTGGTTAGGAGAGATTTTCCAGTATAGCTTTAGGCTATTTAGCTTGAATTTATACTCAAAAATCTCTCCTTCACATTTATTATTTACAGTTATCTCGAACTCTGTGATGATGTTGGAAGGTAAAACGAACCATAATTTTGAAAGATTGACAGGACTTTTTTAGATGTAAGTTTAAACAGTAAAACAAGACAACACAACGTTGAAATTATTGGATTATATTTTGATATTTTGCACCTGTACACTCAAAATTTGAGAAATTGCACTCACATCGAAAAACATGATATTAGATTTATGCACTCTGTATTAACCAATCAATTTTGAGTATTACAGATAGCTACTGATAAAGTACTATTAAAACTGTGTATAAATTTTGATTTGCTTGGATGTATACATCTTTGAGAGTTATGAGAGTTATGAGCAAGACCATAGCTTTTGAACTAATTCTTAAAACATATTGATCTATAACTTCATTTTGATTAAATTTTGCTGCTTTTTTAATCAGTACCATTTTTTAAAAAAAGTGAATTGTGACGTTGTCAAAGTGACAAAAGCATCTTTTTTTTATTTGTGCAACTTTCAGAAGTAGGACGTTGCTGTTTGCTGCTCACTAATAGAATTCTCAGCAAATGACCTAATAAAATTGAAAGGAAAAAATATTTGATAACAAATTTAAAACCACCCTGCACCCTGGACATTACAATTTCTCCAGTTTCCTCAAAAACTTATTTCTAAAGCTTCAGAAACTTTAAATTTCCCAACACTTTCAGTTTCCTCAAATAATTATTTCTAAAAAATTTACAAACTTTTAATTATCTCAAATGGTAGACCAGAAATTCAAAGCTCGTTGAATAAACCAAAACCAAATTCTGTAACGTAACTCGATATTATACAGGGCTCTATTCAGGATTTCTGTACTTTTAAGCATCTGACTAAGATGGTTCTAAAAAGGAATTTCTGTTCTTTTTTGACGTGACCCACTGATACTTAGTCTATAATTTTATCTTTTTTTAAGAACTTTTCACTGGAATGTATTAGCTGTTCCCAATCAATCAGTAAACCTACTGACTGTTAGACCTATTATTTTTGCAGAAACTTATTTTATTCAGTGCACTAAGTTTCAGGTTCTTTCCAATTATTTTGTTTCATCATAATAATGTCCATAACAATTTCATTATCAGATTCCTTATTTGGGATGTTGTACCTGTAGGGTTCTTGCAGTGATAAAGATTATAATGCAAGTATTAAAATGATTCCTTATAAATGAAGCTTTAAGTTTCAACTGTTTTTGATATGAGAATTGCTACCAAAAGAAAATGTTACTTTTTTTCACATTCTATCTGCAACAAGGCTTGAGCTAATAAGCTTTGTAGGAGAAATTATGTAGCTTGAATCTATGCTAAAACATTTCTCCTCCACAGAGCTTATTTGCAGTTATATCCAGGGTTGTGCAATGAACTTACTTTTATCTTTTCATATAGAACATAAGTTGCTTCATCTTCATCCACATCAAAAGGTAGAAAACCATTTAATAAACCATATAAAACAATACCAAGCGACCACAGATCAGCCTATTATACATTTATTGTGAAATTAGTAACAAAGAAGAATATACACATAAATTGAATAAAAAAATGTTATGTTAACCTATGTATGTCGATTGAAATTGGTGAATTGTTCTTACTTAAATTTCTTTCTATAGAAATTACTGTTATGTCTAGAACGGGAATATAATCTAGTCTTTTTATAGTAAAAGAAAAATATGTTCAAATTGAAAACATTTAGTAATACCTCTGATCCAAAGTATGCTTTTCCAGATATTAATTCTATAAATCAACATAAGATAAGTAAAGTGAAATCATAAACTAAAATTAACAAGCAATATTTTTTCCTTGTAAGCCTACTAACCTAGTGTTGTATAAGCAGAGAACAACAACATGTCTAAAGGTTTAAAAATAAGCCTACTAACCTGGTGCTGCATAAGCAGGAGAACCACAACATGTAGCTAATGGTTTGAGTAAGCTATTTTTTGGATTTGATGTTAAACCGAAATCGATTATTTTTATGCTCTATGATAAATAACAATAAAATAACAACAGTAAACAAGGTAGGTATGCCCAAAAACAGAGAACATGCAAGCTTTTATACATTTGTGAGTTAATGCTAATAATCATAAAATATTATGTCCGTATTCAATCAAAGCTACAACTTTAAAATTAACATGTTAAACACTTCATTACAAAAATACACTATTATGATTTCAGGTAATATAGCATGATTCAAAAAGAAAACAAATCTTACATTATTACTGTCCAGAAGCATATTCTCCTGAAATTAAACATAAAATGATTTTCAAAAAGAAAATAGACACTATGGTACTGTTGGAAGCCAATAGCAGTGGTAGATTTATGTATTATATATAATGTAAAATCAGTTTGTTAACTAGTTCTTTACATTATAATATAAAGAACTTACCTGCTATTATACCCGCTGTGAATTTGCGCTGCAATCAAGCGATTTTGAAGGGTGCTACAAAATCTTTTTTAAATTTCAATTACCACAGAGCCCAGTTATAAATCTTCTTATAGGGGAACACGGTCCAAGACAGGTTTATTCAGCTTTCACAAACAGACAAAAAGTGCTCAACAATATGAGCCAGACTGAATGTATAAAAATTCCATGACATATTTTTGCATGACTTTTTCCAGACCAAATAAAATTCAATATAACTTTTCTATGACTTTAGGAATTGACTTGTGGCCACCCTGTTTCGACTTTATGAAGAAAAGGCACATTTTTGTAAGAACAGTTTGTAGATTTTATGAAATTTTCATGAAGTTAAAAAAAAATTATTATTTGAAAGCAAACAGAATCTTACAAAAAATAAACAATTTTATGTACAAGCCATTTAGAATACTACACAATAAACTTACAGGTTTTAAATCCCTGTGAGCAAGTCCTTTTGAATGTATATATGCAACAGCTGACACAATTTGTCGGAAAAAACTTCTTGCTTCCTTTTCCTGTATATATAGCAAGAACATAATTGTATTGTTTTAAAATTTAAAACTTTACTAATAATATTGAAGTTTTAAATACAGTGTATTCTAGAGGATGAATATCAACACAAAATAATATATCACTAATTTTTTATCATATCAGAGAGTGGGAAAATGAAGAAATTGGTTTTACTGACTAATTCTTCCATTAACTTTTTCACATTTTTAAATTTTTACATTTACCTTTGCTGAGACCACAGATCAGATTTAATTGAAAATATAAAAAAATCCTAAAAAATTGATGGTTTTGTCATGAGTGACAGTGTAAATTATGACAAGCAGGTATTATGCAAATGAGTCATTTTTGTTTAACATTACAATTACTTTTGTCTTATTATTTTTTTTGCTTGATTTATTTATGAATGCCTATTTTGAGTCAATAGTACAAAGTAAATTATTCATTGTGTGTGCTATTAAATACATTGGAAATAATGAGAAACATTCTACTTCAAAAGAGTACTTACAGATAACCTTTCTCGTGTAACAATGTAATCAAATAATTCTCCACCAGATATATGCTAGAGAACAAAGTTTAGGCTACTATGGAGCAAGGCAAGGGGTGAAATAAAAAGAATAAACCTTGTGATGGAGCGATTTTTAAGTATATATTACACTGTAATCTATGCTCAAAAATCTCAGTCTTCTCCATGAGAAAAATAGTATGGGAGTTGTAAATCACACGCGCCAAGTAGCAATGCGTGTGCTTTTTCCCTCTCTCCAAATTGCGAAGAATTTTTTTTTATTATTAGCACCTCCAAAACGGCTATTTCAGCATTTTCAGAACATAATTTTAACATACTTTTGTTGATTCAGACTCGGTTTTGTTGTTACTAAGGAATACCTTCATTTTGTTAAACCAATTTTTTTTGCGTGTGTTAAAAAAGCTCTCCTAAAATTATCTGCTCGTGTGCCAGCATGTGCGTGTGCAATCACACATCTTAGAATGAAATTACTGAAGACTCTCCTCTACATTTAGTATTTACAGTTATTGCGAACCCCAAAAGTAAACAACAACAATTTAAGAGCTTTAGAAGCTGCCTGCTAAAGTAAAGGAGATGGAATGAAGCCAGTCATTATGTATTTATGCACATACTGTAGATCACTACAGTACTGTTATGGATGACTAGCAAACAATTGCATCATATGATTTTGTTGCATAGGTAAAAAACTCTTGAATAAATGATTAGCAGGGCGCCGGATTCAAAGTAAATTTACACTTTATAACTATATAGCATACTAAATTAACCAGAACAAATAATTTTATTTTTGTTCAATATAATGTAAGGAGGGAGGAGTATCTCAAAACAAATTAACTCTACTGTAGACTACATATTCCTGAATATATGTTTTAATAAAGTAAATCCTTGGAGATGTGTCATAAAGGTAAAGAAATTTCACCCAAGGTTTGAAATAACTCGAAATAAGCTTGGTGGAGGAGAGATATTTGAGCATAGATTCAGGCTATATAGTTATTCACAGTTAAATCGTACCCTGTCACCATTCTTTTCTTGAGCAATGATTTTTGCTTAAGGTTCAAAATAAGTGAAAATACTAAATGTGGAGGAGAGATTGCTCAAATCTATGCTCAAATATTTCTCCTCCACCAGACAAATTTCAACCTTTTGTCGCCTAAAAACTATTAAAACATTACCTCAAGAACTAGATATATATCATCATTAGTTTCAACAACTTGGTATAGTTGACATATATGTTGATGACAGCCTAGACGTTTCATTGCATCTATTTCTCGATAAGCTCGATGCAAATCACCCTAAAAAAGTTAATATTATACTCTTGCCATGAACATCATTTAGATGTAAGTTTTAGTAGCAAAAACTTGCTACAACAATCAAATAATAAGATATCTTTGTTTTACTGATCAGTCTTCAAACAAGAAGGCTGTTTTCATGCACCTCCACCCCATGCTGGTTATAGAAGAAAAGTTGTGAAGCTTTACCAAAGAAGAGTTGTTATTTACTAATTGGAATAAGTTATTTTAACATCAATCTTTGTTGTAACAGTAATTCAAGATTAGTTTCAAAGAATAAATTCAAACTTTGCGATAGGGCTGGACTAAAAATATTGTTTGTTTCGCGTAACCCGACCGAACGTAATTTTATAGAGCCGAGTTCAAAATTTTGGGGTCGGTAAATTCTGAAATATTTTTTTTCTTCCAGAAAACTACCGACCTACCGACCTTGTACAACAACAGGCCCTGACTACATAATTTTTATCGAGTTTCTAGAAGTTATAACATACTTTAATACTTCTTTTGCAGACTAAGATGTCTCAAGTTTCTGCTGTGTTGTTTGGAATATATACAAACGCACGTCATTTAAGCAAGTAATTTTTAAATTGCGCGTGTGAACAGATTATTCTCTCATCACCTTAATTTGG